>JBCNYG010000022.1:20350312-20367650 GCA_039654305.1 Porochilus rendahli | reverse complement strand
TGTCCCAACATGACAATCCCACTGTACACGCGGGAGCTCCTAGAAGACATAATGTTGAAGAAATTAAATGTCCTGCATGGAGCCCTGATCTCAAACCCTCTGCACAAACATCACAACACTATAATGCACCGAGAGCTGAGTGGCAAGATGTCCACATACTTTTAATCATACACAGTAAGAGTCATCTATCATCGAGTGAGGACAGATTACTAATTATCATTAAGACAGTACAGTGGGGAACTGAAAAAGCTGACTAATAATGTTATAGCAATCATGACTGTTTGACGATAATACTCACACGAAACTAATATACTGCCAGTATTTCTAAAAATTACTTCAAACCAGCCTGGTCATTCACCAAAGAACCAAATGTTTTGTTGTTTATTGCACCCCTTTGTTTAAACTTGGAGACTGCTGTGTATGAAAATCCCAGGAGATCAGCCCATCTGGCACCAGAATATATCCATGCCATTCTTAAAATAATAAAGGTCACACTTTTCTCACATCTCTATTATTACCTCCGGCAGAAGGTTAGGTTTCACCTGTGTTGGTGTTTTAGTTTGTCTGTTGCTTTGTTTGCATGCATTTTAACTTAAAAGTAATCTATAGACATTGGTCATTGGACACTACAACCAATCTACATCCGCCATCTCTGTAACTCAACCTTGTGTGACCACTCTTAAACTCCATACTGTAATAAATTGTCAATCACTTCTTTGGCCTGGATATAACCGCTCCCCTCACAAATTGGGGGTTCGTTCGGGAGTGAACAAGTTGGTATGTTGGTATTGAGCCGTTGAGTGTGACACAATGACTGAAGTATCAGACTTCCTAGCAAACCCTTCCCTAGAAGTCCTGGACTGTTGGAACAAGGAACAACTAAGGAATATTGCTACGAGCCTTGGCATTGATGTGAAGAAGTCATTAAGGAAAGATTTCGTTAAAGCAACCATACAAGAGGCTTTAACAGAAAGAGGTCTGCTACTAGGAAAATCGACACAAGACCAGAGTGATGTCCAAAGCACCTCAGAAGAAAACATAAAGGGGGAAGATGACTCAGCGCAAGACTCTGACAACTCACAATCCCCGAGGAAGACAGAAAGGCTCAGCTACAGGAGATGGATATCCACCGAATGGAGGCAGAGAACGAAAGGCGTCGAATAGAAGCGGAGGTGGAAAACCGCAGAGCGGAGGCAGAAAACCGCTGAATAGCAGCGGAGGCAGAAAGCCACAAGAGGCTCTCACAGAGGTAGAGAATGAAAGACGCCGCATAGAAGTGGAGATGAAGAAACTGGAGATGCACCAACATGGAGGCGAAGCTCAACCCGCTTAGTACCAGCCTTCAACGAAGATGCAGTTGGCCAGTTCTTTGCAGACTTTGAAAACATAGCCAGCAATAACAACTGGCCTAAGGACCAATGGCCATCTCTACTGCGAAGTACGTTGTCAGGCAAAAGCCGAGAAGTGCTCACTTCACTTTCTTCGGAAGAAACGAAAAACTATGAAGTGCTCCAGGCCGCTATCCTAAAGGCTTATGAGTTAGTACCAGAGGCTTACCCTCAGAAATTCAGGAATTAACGCAAACAAGACAACCACACGTACATGCAGTTCAGTCACCAGAAAGAAGTTTTCTTTGAGAGATGGTGCAGATCGAGTCAAGCCGACACCCACGAGGACTTGAGGCAACTTATGCTGAAAATTCAACAGATGGGTTCACGATGACATCAAGACCAGAATCAACTCAAAGTTTGTACGCTTCGAAAGGCGACCATTCTCGCTGATTACTACGTCCTTAGCCAAAAGAAAGTATTTGTGAAGGGAAGCGACGGCTTTGAGAGGCCAAGACCTTACTCGGCAATCAAACAGCTGAGCCATCATCAGTCCAGTGTCAAGGAGAAACCACAACAAAACCAAACCAGGTCAAGTCCTACATGCCACTACTGTAAGAAAAAAGGTTGTGTAATGAGCGAATGTCATGCTTTAAAAAAGACTAAACTAGACCATAAGATAAAAACAGTAGCAATTGTCTCCTCTAAAAAGCCTCACAAAAATAATACCATGATTCTTAAAAATTATGTCGAGCAGAACGGAGTATGTTCTTTATGTGTCCGAGGGCATCGTGTCACTCACTGGCACAAATATTCCTATACCCATCAAAATATTATACGGTACCGGGGTGGCTCAAACTATTCTACTAAAAGGGGTATTACCCTTAGATTCGAGTTCGGCCACCGGTCAGTTGCTACCCTTACAGGGTCTTGGAGGTGATAGCATTACAGCTCCCCTTCACAATGTCATATTGAACTCTGACTTGGTTTCAGGTCCTGTGGTTATTGCTGTTATGCCATACCAAGGAGTTGAAGGCGTCTCACTTTGCTGGGAAACAATTTGGCGGGTGTCAGGGGTTGCTGCAAAGTTGATACCGAGCCAAAGCCAACGAACCAATCCCATCGTCAAATGATGACACTGGTAAAGAAGAGGAGCTAGCCGAGTTCCCTTCTCACCTGGTGAGACGAGCTCTAACCAAGGAAATGGTTAATGGCTTTGTTAAAGTAGAGGACTCAAAAGGGATCCCTTCTCGTCCAGGGACACAAGCCCTATCCAAGAAACTGGCACAAAGACCGGATGTGAACTCTTAAGACATTATGGATTTGTCCTAGCTATTTGCTGATCCCAGTGAGGATCCTGATAATGCTCCAAATACAAGCACTAAGACGTCTAAGACATCTGAGAGTTATGTCTCGATGAGAGCAAAGTTGATTCAGAAACAGAAAGGTGATCCTGATTTGAAGTCTCTCTGATGCTGCTTTTCCTGAAGGAAAGTTAACTCAAGCCCCAGTCGGTTATTCGGTCAGGGATGTACTGCTGTTGAGGAAGTGGACACCCCCAGATGTTCGCGCTTTTGAAGTTGTTCGGTCAGACCAGTGTGACCTATCTGGGCTACAATTTTGGCCATGGGCAAGAGGTGCCCACTATAACAGGGGTCCACCAGACTAGAAAATCTCTACAGAGGTTTTTGCAGAACATTGCTGACTTCACTACCGCATTGGCAAGTCTGTCGGCTATAAATGCCGGCGATGTTAGAGCAAACGCCACATCGTCATACATAGACGACAAGTTCCCAGCCTCAGAGAAATCTGATGTTACATAAAAGAATCCAACTACTAAGAAGAAGGCACTAGCCCTAAACCTGACTAAACAACTCTATGAGATATACCTGGCATCTTCGAGTAAACCCATAGGAGTGCATAGAGGTTGATAAATGTATGTATTTAGTATATAATGTGTATCTATAATTACATACATGAGTATCACCAGGTAACTGTGTCTTTTAGTTTCATACTTATCCTGTGATGTTATTTCTTTGATATTTACTTTATAATCTCCTTATTTCATATTTATCCATCGACATTGTGACTATAATGTTTATGATGTTCTCATTTGTTGGATATTTTTTTCATAATTACCTTCTTTATCTCACATTGTAAAACTTTCATAAAAGGTTTTTTTTTTACGTGGGGAGGTGTATGTACAAGGCACATATCTACTATAACAACACAGAAATGGTACTGTTTGTCATGCAACAATGATGATGTCATACTGAGGCCTACTATGACAAAGCCTACTAGTGCTGCAAGTGGATAACATCACAAAGAGTCCTGTATTAACTATATAAGTGTGAAAACAACCACTCTCAGGAGAAACTAACCTGCACTGAACCACCTAGAGGAGGAGACGCATCAACTTTGTTGACGAGACTGGGAGAACAAGGACACTACGACCAATCTTCATCTACCTAGGGGTATGATTCTCGCTTGGGGTGCGAGAGGTCACGAGTTTAAACCCCGGAAGATTGGTCGTTGTGTCCTTGTTCACCCAGTTCGTCCTTGTTCGCTGATGAAGAAGTGGAGACCCCCAGATGTTCGAGCTTGCGAAGACTGGGCGACCATGTACCAAAGTGTGAATCAGAGGGCGCATCACCCTGAAGTTTTTAAATTGGAACAAGGAGTTCCCTTTAAGGGTACTGTTCCCCTAAAATCATGAAAGCTCTGATTGATTTCAAGTTGTTCGGTCAGACCAGTGTGACCTATCTGGGCTACATTCTTAGCCATGGGCAGTATTTCAGTATTTCGTATATAACGTATATCTATAATTATATACATGAGTATCACTAGGTAACTGTGTCTTTTAGTTTCATATCAATGCTGTGATGTTATTTCTTTGATGTTTACTTTATAATCTCCTTACTTATTTCATGTTTATCCATCAACATTGTGACTATAATGTTTATGATGTTTTTATTTGTTGGATATTTGTTTAATAGTTTCCTTTTCTATCTCACATTGTAAAACTTTCACTGGCCTCTTTGCCTGGCTCTGTACACACAGTACACATTTTCAAGGTTTTTTACTTAGTACATTGATTTGATCTCAGAATAGGCCATGGGTGTGGCACAGCAGTTCTCTAGCACCACCAAATCACTTTCAACATTTTTGAGATTGTAGTTTACAAATCAATGTAGTTCACATATCACAAAATGTGCTATGTATATCAAAAGTGGTGTAAGTTGATATTTGATATGGATCTTTTTGCACAGGTGTGACAAACTCTAGAATAGTTCAATAAGGCAGCCCCTGTGTACCATTTTACATCCATGTATAAAATTATCTAGGCACATGTAACCTGCCCAGACATACAAAAATGCCCTAAACCCAACAGGACCCTCAACCCAACAGGAAGTTTTGAATTTAGTGTCCAATTTATGAACCCATTTTTGTTATTTACAGGAATTGTGCTTTAACAAACTCCTCCTAGAAATATGATCTGATTGACTTCAAATTTAGTGGGTGACACCTAAATTATTTTCGGATGTAAAAACTTTAAGCTTTTTAGGATTCTTTTAAGGCTTGTTTGTGACACTATGGCACATTTTCAGGTTTTGCCATGAAAGAGGAAGTTATTATAGCATAAATACACAGTGTCCATTCTTCTACAAACTTTACATGTCAATAAGTGATAAGTCATATGATTACATATTAGGAATACAATATGAGATATTTATAACAATATGATAAAATCTACATGCCAATATTTGATCAATAGTGCCACTTACTGACAACAGGAAAAAAATTTATTTTGTTTATTCTTTGCTGTGCTGCTCTTACCACGTTGACCAGATCCTCCTCAAATTTAGCTGGAAAAGTGCTAAACTTTAATTACGTTATTAAAACGTTAATATAATTTCATTATTTTATAATTATGTTCATTATTATTATTGTTATTATTTACCAAATCAGTTAAATAATATACAACTCAAGAATAAATTTCGGACAAGGACAGTGGCGAGTAAAAACACATTTCAGTGTTCTTCAGTGCCTGCGGTCAGTCAGGACCATACCAACATGTGGTCTGAATGACCGAATACCCTCTTTTGTGAGCCTTCTGTGCACTGTACAAGCCCTGATATGGTTGCAGTGAGTATTAGGAACGTCAGCCGCCGTCAGTGTTGCTGGGCGGAAACGGTCCCACAGTTGCATCACCCGGATACGACAGTCTTGTGCTTGTGTGTATTGACACGTGGCTGGCCAGGTCTTGGTCTGTCTTGGGTGGTTCCTGTCTGTGGCATGGCTGAAGGCGTGCAACAGTTGAAAGATGCACGCCAAAGTGTTCGGCACTCGGCACGCCCAGGGCCTGGTCTCTGCTTGCTTGTGGCAGTCATGGCATCTTCACTTTTCACAAAATTAAATTTTTTTACCAGGCTTTTTATAGCCAACGGTGCCACTTGACAACAAACAAAGGTGTTTTGATCTCATGCTCCACTTTGGATTAATCAAGGAGGGGCTAAGGCATCAGACTTGTGAACATGCCACGTGCACACGCGAACATGGGCATTCACCTTTAATCATGAGAAATTGGTAACTACGCCACAATTGAGTACTTTAATTTTCATGTTTATATACAACATGTACATTTGTGCTTGCTGGATTTTTAATGCCTCTCAGTATATAAAATACATTGATGCAGAGACTCTGTGTATAAATTAGTGAGTCATCGTCAAATGGAGTCAGCTATGGAGTATGACACACATAAACACTGTCCAATCTGGCCCAACCTTGACATGAAAGGCCTGTTATGACCACATCTCCATGGGTCTTGCACACAGTTGTGGCAAAATAGCTTGAGAGCTTCCCTAAATTTTTCAACAAAGCAGCCCTTGCATGGTGTTTCATCTGAAGCTATGAAGGTTGGCAGGCTTATGTAACATTTCCTGACAAAAATGTCTCATGAAGCTTATTGTAAATATAAAAGGAAGTCTGCTATTTTGATTTGCTTTAAAAATTTGAAAAAATGAATCATGTATTTTTAAAAAGTCATACTTGAGGGAACTAATATACTAATTTTAAGACGATACAACATGCAATAACCCCACAGATGCCACTACACTGATAGGCCACAGTGCAAGGGCCTGTTTAAAGCTGCCTGAGGTTTGAATTTTTTTTTTTTATATGAATGAGCTTAAAGGTCCAGTCTTACGTAGGACACGAGTATGCTTAAATATGTTAAATCTTACCTGCTAGGTGTGTTGAAATCATTAGAACAAGAAAGTATGTAGATAACAAAAAAATAAATGGTTATTTGTTTTTTTTTTGAGGGAGCAGCATTAGACGTGATCTGCTACGTCAGAAATTGGTTTCACAGTTTCGTTAACAGCGTGCAGGCATGCAGCCTCTGAGTCCTCAGTTTCTAGTCAATTTAAAGAACATTGGAGCGATATCAGTGAACCTGACATTGATGAACATGATTTAGGGAATGTTTTATTCACATATGAACGCATGGGGGGAAGGTTTGGGGTCATGTTTCAGTGAAGAGGATTAAGACGATTAAGCATTGTCTGTGATCAGATTCTAACCCCGTATTGTGTAACTTAATTATACACAAACCAACATATGTAAATATATATCGCATGGCACCACTGTGCATAAATACAGAGCTGATTTAAATCTACTCTACCTATAAAAATTTGTAGCTACAGAAAGGGTGCAGTACAATGTATATTATATATATATGAAACTTTTTATTATTATTATTTTAGATGCATGTATAAATGCATGGTACAGCTCATTTGCAATCTGGTAAAGTAATTTAATCATCCATAAAATATTAGCTAACCTTAAGATTTCATATTAATGTAAATGACACTTCTGGAACATGTGAGTCGTTTCCTCGAACGGGGCGGAATCGACTCTGAAGCCTATATATATACAATGTATGTATATCTGAATCAGTAAATCCAGTCTTCTCGGAGTCGGTTCCCAGCCCATCCGAACGCTGTGGTTGTTATTCAGGGATCCAGTCCTCTCGTAGGAACTTTATGAAGCTTTAATCCATCCTCTGTGGACTTACAAAATTCCACTAAGCATATGTTTCTGGTTTTCCATTTTTTGCTTGCATGAGGACCGTTTTCAGCCCTACTGAACATGTTTTTACTTCCACACTTTTGCCGAGTCCACTGTGTGACGTATCATGCACCACGTGACCTGACCTGACCTAGTTGAGTCTGTTTGGCAGCTGTGGGCTTAAATTGATGGGAAACACAAAAATTAAACTCAAATATCACAGCACACACAGCTGTGATAAATGTTGGAACTGAAGGGTTTGATTTATTAAGTCACCATGAACTATTAGCAAACAAAAACATGACTAAATATTTTATGCAACACTGGACCTTTAAGAAGATTTTTTATTAATGACCATTCATAGTCATAATTTCTTTTAACCTCCACCAAGACTGTTATATTTTACCTTTGGTTTGTATGTTTGTCTGATTTTTATAAGGATGTGTGAACTGTATGAAATTTTCACCAGAGGTGGGACAAGAAAGACTCCATTAGGTTTTGGAGACGATGCAAAGCAAATTCTGAGTCCAGGAATTTTTAAGGAGTCTTTAACATTGTGAGAGGGGAGATTTTCGTCATTTTCATTCATAAGGGGGATTGCTGGGCTTGAGGGAGGTTTGTGCTATCTGGGTGCTCTTGTTCACTGTGTGCTTACAAATCACAGTACTTTGTACTCTATGTTAATAATCACACTCACTACCACTGCTCTTCGGCCAGACCAGATAATGATACTCTTAAGATTTTATAGTACCATCAATAATTAACACAGTAGGGAAAACACAGCAGTGGGTCAGCCTGGGCATTATCTAACTGAAAAACATCCCACTGGCATGTAAAGGTCTACTACCTTGAGTTGTGTGACTGGTCCAAGTTGCCTGCAGCTGACCTGGTAAAAGTCCACAACTCCCTCCTCAGTCCAAAGCAAAGTGACAGTAGAGTGTGTAGCGTTAACCGCATACAGGGATTTGGGAGGTGCTGGATCTGTTACAGAGGAGTATATAGAACAAAAGAATGCACACAAATACAACAATACGTGAATGACATATGCAAATTATGTGACAACTGTCACAAACAGCACACCCACAGTGTTCGGGTGATCTGACTAGTACGTTACTGTAGGCATGACTTTCTGTTCTTAATGCCCGAGTTACTAATGTGGTGTTACTTAAAATCCAGGATGGTTTAAAATTATTCAGGATCAAACAGCTCTGTGAAACTGTTAAACATGAGGACAGAGAGAGGAGCCGCCAGGTCGAAGGTCAAACACCCACCCACTTTCAGAATGTAAGGGATGGAGGTGTTGCGGCTGCGTTCTGTACAAGCTGTCACTGTCACGTTGTAGATGTCACCTGGGGGGAGTGCAAGAGCAGCCTTCACTATGTTGCGCATCACCTGTGGAGAAAAAGCAGGTGGAAATTAAGGCTCTAATCAAAGAGACTCAAATTCATGTATTCACTTTGGTATATAAAACAGCTACCTTATCTACTGCATTCCAGCTGCTGCTGTGTCCAATTTGTCAGCGCCACTCTACCCCAGTGACTACTATCATATCATGAGTATTCATTTAGATGAGGGACCATGCTCATCTCAGCAGTGACACTGACATAGCAATGTGTCTATGGTGTTGATCTGAGTGTATGAAGTGAAGCAGCTGTACTACATGATGTGCTTTATTAGAAACATATACCTTGTTGCCTCCTCTGGTAGGTGTACAGTTAGAGACTAAGTATCACTGTGAATGAGCCATCATCCATATAATATATGTCCTGTATATGATCTTCCACTTACTAAAACTTGTTCCAGAATGACAGCGCCCCTGTGCACAAGGCAAGCTCCACAAGTGACATGGATTGCGAAGGCAGGTGTACAAAAACTTGGGTCCCTGACCCACACCCCACTGAACAAGTTTGGAATGAACTGGAATAACGAGTGCACCCCAGATCTGATCACAGGTATTAATGTTGTAGCTGAATGGTCACAAATCCCAAACCTGCTTCTTTAACCATTAGGCCACGGCTGCTCCATGAGTCTGCTCTTCTTCTAGCAATGAGTCTGTTCTTCTCTTCTCTACCAACTTTTCACTTCTTGATTTGCTCTTCTTTACCAAACTGTTCAAGCATAGTCTAATTGGATGGTGAGCAGTGACAGTGCCTTGCCATCCTTAATTGATTGCGTTCGGTTACACTTCCCGGCACTGGAATGCTCTAGGAATAGCTGCTTTTATGCTGAAATAATAAGAAAAAAGCAACTGCTTACAAATGAAAGCCAATTAGTTTGGTGTGTGCTGGAGAAGGTGATTATTTCCATCTGACTGAGTTTATAGCAGGAGGTGATCCTTTAAACGTCTCAGTGATTCTGGATGTATTTATTTATTTGTTTGTTTCCTGAACTGTTGCAATTATATCTTTCTCTTAGCTGTTGTAAGCTGTACTGAGTAAATAGCATTGGAAAAATATATATTTCACGTCTTCATTTCGGGCTGCAAAGCAACAAAATGTGAATACTGTGAATGGATAATTCTTTTCTATATCCACGGTATAAATGCACTCACAATGCACATACTCATTCAATCATGACGCATTTCTGAAGAGAGGGTATAACAACAAAAGAGCAACAATAAGCCTCTGTGTTATTCAGAAATAAGTAATATTGCTCCAGATTGCAGTGAATGGTGCAGGAACAAGAAGCACTGCTTCAGCCACCGTCGCTCAGGAAGGCTGGAGGGCAGATAATCATCTTGGAGTAACTATCACTGTCTGGAAACATTTACCAGTATCTAATTAATCCTTTTGTTCTACGGGTGGGGTTAATTTGATTCATTCCTGCTTAGCGCGAGAGAGCAAGGAGAGCACCGTGCGGGAGCAGAGTCTCTCCACGCCTTTTTAATTAGGCCTCAAAAAGACACAAGGAAGCAATCAATAGCGTAGCTCATCAGTAGCAAACGAGACTAAGGATGCTCCTGCCGCACAGTGACGAATAAGGGGTCAGCAGCACTGCAGGATTTTAAAGGTAAATTGACGTTAATGACGATGGAGGACGCAACTGATGACTCATATGTACACAATCCATTAGTCTTTTTCTCCTCACCCTTATTGATTGTGAAATATGAAAAATGATTTAATCAGGAGGATTATATGGTATAAAAGAGGAACCATGTCTGTGATTTAAGTTAAAGTCGTGTATTTGATTTGATGTGATTTGATTTCAGCAGTGTGTATCCGCTTTCCGGATATTACACATGGTATATCATATCTATAAAGCCTTACGTCTGTAGAGAAGCGCCTCCTGGAGCCTTTCTTTCCTTCCGCCAGCACCTGCCAGTGCAGCATTCTGGAGTGGGACAGATCGGTGAAGAGGTCGCCGTAGGTCCAGCGTACATACAATACACCATGCGAGTAATTCACCGAGGAGATGTGGGGTGCCTCAGGAGCTGCGGTAAGAATTTGGTACATTCTCTGATTATGTGCATCCTGCCACTAAAAGAATTTTAGTCATTGCTGTAATTATACACTTCTCTTTTGCGTGATGTTATTGAATGTGATTCACCCACCGGTTACGAAGCTCACAGTGGATCCATCACAGCAGCTGAGCGGTGGGTCACCCCAGGTCACCATGGTCACTCGAAATTTGTAGTACCATGCAGGCAAAAGATTCGGCACTCTCTGGTAAAGCAAAAAGGAGAAATGAGAACAAATCTGGTTTATACTAAGAACAATATATTTCTTTATATAGAGAACAGCTTCTGCAGGCTGGAATCTATCTCAGACAACACTGGGCGAATGCGGGGTACCTCCTGAACAACTCGCCAGACCATTGGAGTGCCAACATACATAAAACCATTCGCACTCTCACCTAGGGGCGGTTTCAAAGAGCCAGTTAGCCTAATGTTCATGTCTCTGGACTGTGGGAGGAAACCAGAGTACCCGAAGGGAACCCATGCAAGAGCACTGAGATCATCCACACAGAAACGCCTGAGCCAGAGATTCAAACCCAGCACCTTCTTGCTATGAGGCGGAAATACCAAACCCTATGCCATCGTGCCGCCTCGACAAACTCTTACATCTCTGACAGCACTGTTTACATTTAGTACAGAGAGAAAGATCTATGTTTGCTGTTTTACTTTTTAAGTTTAAAATAAAGCCACTGCACTAATGTTAGTATGGATGTCTGTTTCAGGTAAAAGGTATTGGCTTACTTTCTCCTGACATAGTTTGTTAGTAGTTTGTGCAAGATGAAGATCACAGTCTGACGGCCTCCTCCAGCTTACTAAAAACGACAAGTGTACTTACATACTATATGAAGTATGTTGCTGATGCTGATGTTCAAGTGTTGTGATTATATTGGAAGAGTCAGAAGCAGGAATGCTATGATGAGAAAGTGTTTGGGAATAAGCCCATTAACTCCATTAACTGGGCAGTGGTGGCCCAGTGGCAGGATAGTGGATTACTGATCCCAAGGTCGAGGATTCGAGCCCCACTGTCACCAGATTGTCACTGCTTATCAAAGGCCGGCCATGTCTCTCACTAGTGTACTGTGGTGAGAGGCTTGTAAAAGAACCATTGCTGATTGTCAAAGAGTTGCATTGCCATCAGCGTGTTTCTGCCCTGCAATGGCCTGGCGAGCTGTCCAGGGTGTACTCTGCTCTCATCTAGAGTCGGCTGAGATGGGCGCCAGCTTCCCTGCGACCCTAATTAGGATTAAGCGGTTCAGAAAATGAGCAATGAACGTTTTCATCTTATCATTTAATATGTGACCTCTCATTAAATATGTATAGAAACTATATGGGAGGAAGCAGCAGAGACTGTCGGTGTCCCTGGGGAGTGTTTGTACAGTATATCAGACACTGATACAGTTAAATATAAAGCCTGGCATGTAACATGCAAATCAAACAACCAACTTTCCCACTGGTGAGGGGGTGAAAGTGTGTTTGACTAGATAGTATAAGATATTTATTCAAGTTAATAATTCATATTTAAAAAGCTTGGCATCAAGAATAATGTACATCAAGCAGGCAATCCTCATGTTTTAATTTTAAAGGAAAAGGAAGCGCATGGTTAAGTGCACGCTGAAGGAAAAAAAATCAGTATTTTAGCGTCCCAAACTAGAAAACTGCAAGAAAACTATTTTTTTAAACTTACTAAACAATCAACAGATTCACAATATTGCAGCAATGTTTTTGTTTTTAGCTAGTCGGGTTGTGACATCTGGGCAAAGTGGGCTAAAAGTGGGCTAAAATTTATTTCAGCTGATAGCTAATATTCCTGGTAATTGCTGAAGGGCATATACGTGCAGTACATTCATTCAGTATAAAGACATCTTTGGCATGCTCAATTTTACATGTAAGCTAGCCTGCACTAGCTATTCCGAACCCGAGCATCTTCCCGACAAGCTGTACATGCCCACTGCAAATGATTCGATACACTCTTTTCGTTGGAAATCTGTGAAGAGCAACATCCTTCACCAAACCATGTGCTCTCCATAAACTTTACTTTATTTAAATATTAAAATGACCTCTAAATACAGAAAAAATGAATTCTAGTGTATAATGTAGGAATTAATGTGCTAGAGGCTGTAAAGTCTTGCTATTCCAGACGGATAGCAAACACTACTGAAAGGACCTGAAGAAAATCCTCATAACTCACACCACAGGCAGGTGAGGAACTAATGGCAAACCCAACATAAACCATTTCTAACATGATAAGACTTCTTCCTGACTGATTAATGCACACTCCTCCTGCTCTGAATTACCACAAACATCACTTCTCTTAACTTTCTATTCCTAGATCTTTATTATTTTAGTATTTAACAGACACAGGTTTGGAAATCTCCTATTCGTACAGTACTTCAAGGCTGGAATGTTCAGGATCAGCTGTGAAAGCTGGCAGGTGCGATTGCATTATTTCTTGTGATTTAATTAGCTCGTAAGTACTGCCCTGTGTCCCGACCTTGTTTAAACTGTGTTCCTACTTCAGCAGACTGAATAAGAATAATTTCCATTGGAGGCCAATAAACGCCTCTGTGCTATCAGACCACCAAATGTGCAAGAGAGCAATTCAGCACGCTCAGCCTGCAATTACACATGAGTATAATAATTATAGGCAGAGAATTGCCTATAATGGGATGTGTGTATATTAGCACAAGAGATGACTTGAGAAGAGAAATTGGACATCTTAGCGACGGTCTAACAAAAATTCCATAATATAATGTCGCATTACAGAATCACGACAGAACAACATGTTTCTCCTGTGAGATATAATTTTTTATTTTATTTATAGAGAGCTGACTTCAGGCCTTAATCACCCTCCTTTTTAATTCTATATCTCTAATACTGGACATTTTATTATAAAACATAAGTGACAAATAACCGAAGAATATTCCTTGATCTGACTCTCCATTCCAATGGATAGAACTGCATTGTTATAGGAATCATACAGAACATGTCTCAACTTGAAGTACAAACTGCAGCTGTGCAGGAATCATTAACCACTGACTAACCGTGTATCTTATCTACAATCATACAGTGATCCCACAGCATGACCGAAGGGAGCGGGAGCCGACTCTGGGCGAGGGTACACCCTGAACAGCTCACCAGACCATAGCAGGGCTGACACACACACAAATATTCATATTCATACCAAGGGGTCAGTAGGAACAGCCAATTAGCTTAATGTGCATGTTTTTAGACTGTGGGAGGAAACTGGCGTACTGAGAGGAAATCCATGGGGGCACAGGGAGAACATGCAAACTCCACACAGAAACGCCCGAGCCCAGGAACCCAGGCCTTCTTGCTGTGAGGTGATGTGCTAACCACTGCACCACCGTGCCACCCCTGTTCTTATGTAGTAATAATAATAATAATAATAATAATAGTAATAATAATAACTTAATGACTTATGATAATAATAAATATATATATAACTAGCGTGTAATATTGTTTATTTATTTGTCTAATGTATTTGTCAGCAAATAATACAATGAGTATAATAACAGTGCTTAAACATACAAGTTACAATTTTACCTTAGTAAGAGGTTTTATTCCACAGCAAGGATAAAATAATTCTGCATTTTCGAAAAATAAAGGCATCACGTTATTATAATAATGTTTTTGCTCATAGTATTATGAAGTTTAAGTAACATTCCGATTTCATTCTTGTTCGTTTTGTTCTATTTATTCTCGCCTCAATGCAGCCTTATTACTCTGTAGTAAATAGTACATTTCGCCGTAAATGTGAATATTTTTCATGAGTCTCATCACCAACTAGAACCACTCGGGGAGCGAAAGTTTACAGTACCCCCTGCTCAAAAAGTCTCACGGAGTCTTACTTGGGCCATACTCCAACCCTTCAAAAAATCCATTTAAATACATTCAGATCTTTCTGCTAACAATCAAAGAATCAAACAACCAAACCAACACCATCAAAATCATTCCTTGATAATCAACATAATGACTCCTTGAAGAAGATAAACATATGTATGTGATTTAAGACATAATGCTGGTAAATAAACAGTGTATCCATTTTTTGTGCTAAACTACTTTAGTGCAGCAGGTCAGGAGAGTGTAAAAAAATAAAATACCATGTACCCTATTCATTTAAATGTGACTCCCAGTACAAAATATTAGCATGCAAAATTCATCCTCATAATATCTTGCAATTTATTTATTAAACACCATGAAACAAATGAGATTTTAAATTTCTCTCACAACCCCAATAATAATTCAAACAACCTATTAAACAACATATCTTTCAGATTTTTTGGGAATAAAAGAAAGGAAGATTAGACTGGTGATCTCATGGTCTTTACCACAGAGGCGATGACAGAGGCAGTGGCAGCAATCTCATAGTAAGTGGTCCACTGGGCCATCTGCGTGGCAGAGTTGAAGTAAAAGGTCTGAAGGACATACTTGCGGAAGGCCACGTTGTATGGCCTCTGCCAACTCAGAATGACCGCGGTGGGGCTCAGAGGGTACACCACCAGGTCTCGCACTCCTGTTGGCTCTGCCGTTCAGTTACCCAATCACAGTGCAAAAATAAAAAGCATGTTATGTTTGATCAGAGAAAACACTAGAAAGTTCCTAAGCTTCAATTAATGAACAAATAGATTTTTCTTTGTATAACAGAATTCAAACTTTCTATTAAAAAAACATGATAAACAAAAAAAGAGTAGAGTAATACCTACCGATATCAATGATCACAGGTTCGGAAGGGGGGCTGATCAGAGGTCCATTGGTGTGATAAACCACCACTCTATACTGAGCACCAGGAGTCAGGTTAGTGATGATGTCACTGGTGGTGTTTTCCTGTAAGTGATAAGATCCTTTGTGAGGATTTAGATTCAGCGCAAAAATACTGAGCAGACTGAATGGACAGACTAAAGGAAATAAAAACCCTGGCAGTTGTATCAAAGTCTCCACTACCTCTAAAATGTCGATCCCACAGTGATGAGAAGATGGAAAATGCATTTGTCATGTCAGGGAGATGGTAATTTCTCCATCTAAAATATCAGTGTGAAATCTATAGCTGAAATCGAATCATATGTCATTATGAAACAATGTGCTGCACTGCACACACTCGGTACTTAATGGGAAGGATCTGAATGGACATCGCAGCAGCAGAGAGCACGGCAGGGTGATGGGTTTAAACCACCAATAGTGCATGGAGTGCAGAGAGAATGAATATTATACACCCAACAAATAATCATCCGATATAAATAAAAGCTTATTTTTAATTTAAAACTAAACACATGTACAACCGTGACACTCCATTTGCTTTTTAAAAATCTGAAATGAATGCCGGGGCTAAAGAAAATAAATTCATAATGTGATTCAGGTAAACTTGTCATTGTTTCTGTTTTTACTTTTATCAGTCTGCAGTAAAAGGTTTTTGGTTGCCATGGTAAAGTATCCTGCACTGCGCAACACAAATTCTCACCTGGGGCACTGATATTAAAGTTGCCTCATAGCCTCAAACGTGGTAACTGGCATGTATAAATTTAGGAGGTGATCACACTAGAGGTTTTACAGAAAGGCGACTGACGCAATTTTTTTTGTTTGTTTGTGATTTTTTTTCTGTGAAATTTCATGTGCAAGCAAACATTTTGCAGATTTAATACGTTTATCGCATGGAAGTTGCGGGAAAGTCGCAGGACAATTTTGCGATTGGTTCATAAATCAATTGCATTCTGCTTACTTTGTGCTCAAACCTGTGCAAACGAAAAACAAATAATTTATGAGCAAACGGACAATTTTGCGATGTTCTCATGACATGTGCGGATTGTTTGAAAAGAGTTTGAGACTACTCCACATCAGAGCCTTGTTTTGTGACATCTGTGGAAATTTCAAAGACGTTTGAAATTTTTGGCAATGGGTTCACGAACCAGGTGACCAAAATGCTATGCTGCAAATGTTGCAAGACAAATTTGAGAACATTTTGAGAATGAAAGCCACGAATTGACATTGGCTTTTCTACTGGACCTCTAGTGTGACCACCTCCTAGGCAAAATCTTTGAAGAAAGTTCTTTAGATCAAGCGATCAGAACAGTGAAAGCGGGGAGTCTTGGGAATGATTTTGCAGATTGCAGGTCTGTCACTGCTGGAATCTAAACACATGACTGTATTGGGGAAAGAATAGCTCGAAGGGGCTGAGCTGAAACAATAATAATCTAATGCTGACTAGTGTGACTTCATCCCCAGCTCTGAATCTAACTCAATTCATAATTTTATAAAAAGGTTAAAAAGTGGCCAAAGAGGAGCTCGGTTAGGGAAACTCTCTCTAGGGGGGTCCTACAAAATTCATTCATTCATTCATTTCCTGAACTGCTTATTCCTAATTAGGGTCACAGGGAGGCTGGGAGGCCATCTCAGCCGACTCTGGGCGAGTGCAGAGTACACCCTGGACAGCTCGCCAGGCCATCACAGGGCAGAAACACGCTGACGGCTATGC
>JBCNYG010000022.1:20288585-20303765 GCA_039654305.1 Porochilus rendahli | reverse complement strand
CACACACACACACACACACACACACACACACACACACACACACACACACACACACACACACACACATATATAAACATCATGAATAGTAATGAATTTCAGAACATAAAACATATTTTAGGGGGATTCAAACATGATGCTTTGATATCTACACACTAGACCTTATCTGAATGAATAAAAAGTAATTCTTCACAACTGTTTGGCCATTTGCTAGTTCCTACCTACACTGAAAAAAAGAATCCTTACACTTTACTTAATATAAATGTGTACATCGGTCCCACATGATCAGCATGTGGCCAACTGGTGTGATTTTCTCAATTAATGATTTCTTGTTACACCAAAAATCACGTGAGTTGGCCACATTCTGATCATGTTGGACCGCTGTACACGTTTAAATTAAGTAAAGTGTAAGGACTCTTTTTTCAGTGTACCGTCCAGGTTTCCCATAAAACAACAGCTACTGACCATCCCCAGACGAAGATTATCACATGGAAGGCTAAACACACATCCTGCTCGTGCTGCATCAATATTTGGAGGATGGCACAATTCACCCTCCTCCTTATTAGCTCACAGATATACATTATTGGGTGGTGTCCGTGTGATTAACTGAAGAGCAAGAGTATGCCATGTCCATAACCAGAGAGCACGGCCATTTTGTTGCCTTGGCTCCTGGCCCCTAGGCTCTGACATCATTGGGATTTGAACTTGTCCAGGGCTGACAAAAATAAGTGGATAACTCCACTTTTCATAGTTTTGAGAAAACAGGGATTTTAACATTTGAGAACAGCCTTTCATCATATCAAACAGCTGAACAATATGATTCGATTTATTGCTTTTCTCAAGACCAAAGAACTTTACTATGTAGAGTACACTGGTATATACAGTCAAAATCTAAAACTTTTTTGTTTATCTACTACTAGATTCAAGCTAGACAACAATCTCCAATAAATTTATAACACAGTCGACTACTAACAAAATTATTAAATAAAGAAATTTTCTATGCCTGTTCTACTGTATAAGTCAAATTCAATTAATTTCTTCATAAATCAAATGAGATTCACTTACGGATTTGTCATTTTTCCCTTTTTTCTGTGCTGCTAGAGTACATTGATTGTCACAGTCAGCCATCTTGAATCATGAAAGGGAAAAAACGAAAATGTGACTGTAAGAAGTTGATATCACCTTGTTTTATAGATATACTCTTGTTGTTAATAGATTTAAAATATCTGAGGCAATAGAGCAAAAAACACATTTTTTTTCAATTTTGGCATTTTGTGGATATATTCACTTGTTGCTGTCAGCCCTAATTATGATCTTTTTAAAATATAGTATACTGTAGCTCTGTAACCATTGGTACCACACTATTATCATATTATTCTCTTTCTCCGAATTGAATAATAGAATGTTGAGTCAAATATATTAATTCTTAGAATTTTTGTTGAAAGAAATGGAATGCATTTTTCATTGGAATTCAATATTTTTTTAAGCCATGCTACAACATTTACAACACACACACACACACGAGCTGTCCAGGGTGTACTCTGCCCTCGCCCAGAGTCGACTGAGATGGGCGCCATCCTCCCCGCAACCCTAATTAGTATTAATTAGTTCAGAAGAAGAATGAATGACAACACAAGGGACTGGTGTAGATTTGATCAGGTGGAGTTGAAAGGTTCTTTGTGCTGTGAAGTGGACATGCTTATCACTACACCACCGTGCTGCCAATAACAAATTAAATTGATGAAAGAAGACACCTAATTTGTTGTACCCTTTTTCATATTCACATAAATTACTAATTTGCAATACCTTTATTTATTTATTTATTTGTTTGTTTGTTTATTTATAAAAAGTCAGGGTCAGGAGCCTGGTGAAGTGTTTTTATGTGCTGCAGACTGTTAGCTAGTGTAACAGTGAACATTTGTCACTAAGAACTCCTTTATGAAATCTTGTCAGGTTAGGTCATGTTAGCTAGTAGTCTAGTGCAAATAGGCAATAGTGTTCAATTATTTATTTATTTTTTTAAAACAATCCTGTCAAAAATCTTGCCAGGTTGGGCCATGTTTGTTAGTTGGCTAATTTCAACAAATAATATATTTTTCTTGAAAAATTTGGCCCCAAATCCTGTCAGGCTAGTTCATGCCTAACAAGCCTAGGGTTAGCGGTGAACATTTTTCAAGGTGACATATGGGACAAATAGGAAATATCATATACACATTTTCAAATTACAGTAATCCCTATTAGCCTTGACCTTATAAGGTCAAAATCAAGGTCATAGAATTTTAAGCACTTATAACTGCAAACTTTGAGTGCCAATAGAGTGACTATGAGTGACCTTGAAAGGTTTAACTCCAGCCATTTCTTAAATCATTCAAACAAGAGAGTTTTTTCACTCGTATGAACACATCTATATGAAGTACTAGGTAAGGGGTAATATAAAACAGTCCCCATAAAGGGCCTATTTGCTACATTATGGATGCTGTGGGGCAGAGGTACCTTGCACTCTATGAGTGCCTGTCTAATAATATATTTCCTTACATTGTCAGTAATGGAAATCAATGAAGATAAGGTAGTTTTTTCCGCCTGGCACATTTCAGAATGTAGTTTAAATGATGAGTTGGGTTGAATTTATTCTGAGCCCTTGTGCCAAAAAAAGTGATTTTTACAAGTGAACCTAACCTTGCAATCTCACACAATTTAGAATATTGCATTCAAAGAACGTTTCGTACATCAGAAGTCTGACACCTTAAATAATTAACAAGCTCCCTCATCCTTTCTTCTTTCATGCAGGAAAATCTTTATTTTAAAGGCTAATATTGAGTAAATGACAATATGAATGGGTTAAGTAGTACACTGTACTTCATATGAGCAACTGGATGCTGACGGCGAAAGAAACTGAGTTTGATTTGACAGTCTGTTTAGTGTCAGGAACTGCTCGATGCTTTGTGAATGAGTAATTTATAGGCATGCCACACACACGCAAATCTTCACATATGCACACCCACATTGCCCACACTCTGACCGAGAGTGACTCATCATTTTTATCACTGAGAGAATCGTGTGAACAATCTGTTTCCAAGACAAGAATATTCATCAGCACAAATCTTTCGAGTGGGGACGCTGCATCAGCGTTGGTGTTCGCAAAGCAAACTAAAAATTCAGCTTCCTGCCATTGAGACCCGAGCTTGGCCCAAAATGAACTTAAAATAACACGTTTTTAACTCCTGTCATGAAGTGTATGAAGTTATGTAACCTGAATGATTCAGATTTTGCGTATTTGTGTGCTTACAGGAGATCCTGTTTACAGGAGATCCTATGCAGAGGCAGAGATAATCCAATGAGGAGGCTGCAGCATCACAACAATAGCTGTCCACTCCGTGATTAATTCCTTTCTCTGAAGTATCATCTGTTATTATGGCAAAGAGCCCAGAGGTTAAAGTGGCTGTTTTTGGAAGAGCTGGAGTTGGAAAATCAGGTAAGGTTAAAATTTTATTTCTTGAGCGTTACAGGAACTCAATGAGGACCTTTTTAAATTTGGGGTTCTATTTGATCCGGTTATCCCATAGTTTAGGATTTTACATCAGACATAAAATCATTTCAAAGACATGTTTTGAGAAAGAGAAAATTCTGTTATTCTTGAGATCATGTTTTATTTGGAAGGTTTCTGTTCTCATTTTTGGATCTAAAAGTCCCTTTCATAAACAACCTAAATATTTCTGTTGTTGTTATTCGTGCATCCACATGACATAAATGAATGAAACTCACGACAGACACTGGTCAGGATACTACAATGAAAAAGCTGGTTAAAATGAATGATTTGTTTTTGTTTTGAAAAAGAGTACCAGCTAAGTTTAAAGAGGCCACGTCACCTCTAACAGCATCCGGTTACTTGTTTTTGTTTACGGATGAACCACATGACTGCAGCTTTGCTAGCTTTCTTCTTGCACATGGTGCAGCAGAACCTCAGCAAAGTAATATTAATCCTGTTGAAACCCATCTTGAACTTATCTTTGTCCATGTGTCATACATGGACATTTTGAACACAAAACTTTACATAACAATGGAATAATTATACAAAAATGCACTAGATTGGTCAAAACAATGAAACATATTACTACTCTGACAAAATGTCTTGAATTTCAAATTACAGGTTAGGGTTTATTGCCTGTCATGTCACAGCATTATAACAGATTTATATTTAAAGTATAGCACTGAAAACGGTGACTTGATACCGTTTTAAGGTAAATATCACCCCCAGGGGGATTCGCTCCTGAGAATGTTAGCACACTCTTTATAAAACAAAGAATTGGCTCTATGGAAGGTTTATACCCCTATCAGTGTGCAAGCTCTAGCAAATGATGTTGACAGATATTAGATAGAAAGATATTTAGACTTTTTTAAATCTTTTTTATTAAAAAACCAACATGGCTATATTTGCATTAAGGCACTTCTCTTCTTGGTCTCTGGTTCTTCTTGGTCCTGCGAGCAGATATAATTATATAGTATAGTATCTTATAGTAATAATGAAGAGAGAGAGAGAGAAAGAGAGAAAGAGAGAGACAGAGAGAAAGAGAGAGAAAGAGATGTGTCAGTATGTTGTGTGCTTTATTAGTAACACTGCAGTAGTGTGAGTTCCTTATTTCCACCTATATTTCTATTTTCTTTTCTTTTCCTTTGGCAGACATATCTATGCTAAGCAGTTCAAAGCTCATAGTTTTTGTACAAGACGCATAGTTTTTGTACCAGTGTTAATAACTTGGGAAGAAAGTTCCTCTTTTCCATCCTGAGCTCCAATCCACCTCAAGCATGAAATTACCCTGCGAGGCCATACACTTCTGGATATCTGATATGATTTGCTTGTGTTAAATGTTATTCCAGAAAAAAAACCTCCACTCTTCTGGGAAGGGTTGCCACTAGATTTTTGCAGCGTAGCTATTTCGATTTGGGATCGTGATCATTCTGCTACAGGAGCATTAGTGAGGTCAGGCGCTGATGTTGGGTGAAGAGGCCCGGGATTTAGTCAGTGTTCCAATTTATACTAAAGGTTTTCGTGCGGTTAAGTTCCACTTCAAACTTAAACTAAACCTTGTCTTCATGGAGCTCGCTGTATGCACTGCGGTGCTGTCATGCTGGTACAGCTCTAGGCCACTTGATTCCACCGAAGCTATAATTGTAAAATTACAGCATATAAAGACATTCTGTACAAGTGTTTTCTTTCAATACTGTGGGACCAGTTTGTAGAAGACCCACATATGGTGTGTTGATCAGGTGTGTACATATTTTTAACCAAATAGTGGTTATATATATAGGTGTATATAGGTGTTGAAGGAGCTTAGTAACACAAGTGGCACAGAAATTTGAACCAAGTTATTAGAAAGTTTTTAGGAGAACAGAGAGGAGTGTTCCTTGGATTCCAATGGATAGTCAGTTCTTTCTGAAGTTTGTGTCTTCAGTCAGATGCTCTGTGTCCTTTATTCATGTACAGTTCTCTTTCAAAATATCTAGTTATACTTTTCATGCAACGCTGACCATAATATATGAAATGTTTATTAGCAGAAATGGTATGCATGTTTCATTGGAATAAAGTGCACCCACCAACTCTGACGTGTGTGATCAATAACTAAATTAATTAATTGTATAAGAGGAAGGACATTCAGCAAGGGACAATCCTAAAATAAAAAAAACATCATCCATCATTTTACCTTAATTAAGGCAGCTTCATGTATACAAACCAAAAATATGCAAAAAGACAAATAGGCAAAAGAATCTGAACACCACATGTGCCTGGATTAATAACATCGGGGCTGGTTCCAGGGTTGTGTGTTCATATAAGTTAAGCAATTACATTAGCCTATTACCCAACAATCTGGATCTGTACAAGATATCACAGGGAACCCATAACATTATTCATAGAAATGTTTCAGGTTCAATCGCTGGTCAATGACCAGAGTTTGTTGGAGGTCTTATTTACTCAAGTTTACTTAAGTATGTAGTACTTAATCCTAACCGAGTTGTGGGGAGCCTGGTGCGTATCTCAGCTGACACTGAGCAAAGGTGGGGAACACCTTGAACAACTCGCCAGACCATCACAGGGCAGCACGCACACAGCTATTGTCACTCACACCTAGGGGCAAAATGGAACACAGAATTAGCTTAATGTGCAAATATTTGGACTGAGGGAGGAAACTGGAGTCCAGGAAACCCACACAAGCATGGGGAGAACATGCACACTCCACCAACCCAGGACCTTCTTGGTGTGAGGTGAATGTGCTAACCACTTACTTATTCAACTAGATGTATATGACAAGGATTATAGGATAATTATGAGTTAAAAACATATTCATTTTTAATGAAACAGTTAAAGGATTACAGTAAACCAGATTACTCTTAGGTTTATGTAAGTAGCTGAATGTATTTTGTTCCTCTTGGTATAGTACTGTTTGTGTCTCTAAACAAGCCTGCAATTTTGCCGAGATGTTACTCCAGTCATTAGGACGACATGGACTGCCTTTATTCTGAACTCAAACTCAGACAGGAAGCACTCAAACTCTGAGTTTTCATGCAACAGATTGACAATATTTGCGTCAAGGTGTAATATAGTGTGCTTATTCCATGCTTCATTAATCAGCATGTTGTAAAAGTTCTCCTGGTGTTTTTCTGATTAGCCTTCATATTTAGATTAGTCACTGCCCTGAAGTCTTTCATGTGTACATCCTGCAGAGATCTCATCTCTCCCATGAGCCCAAGGGGGGAAAATACTAAGGGATTTACTAAAGACACACAGAGAAATTAGCAATGGAAAGATGTAGACACAGAGATTTTTGCTGTTCACCTCTTTACATATGTATTTGTAGCAGTTGCTGTTACATGCAAAGGATTTTTAAATGAAGCTTTCAATGGGTTTTACTAATGTTTGCCTGATGTTGCCATGACTTTAAAATTTGAATCCAAATTAAATCAAATCAAAGTCGCACCTCAAAGTGAATTATAAAAGACACATATTTTGTAATTTTGTCCTAGTCTATGTGTAACAGTTGTCACTTTAGATCTCTTGCCCCTTCAATAATATTGTCATCATAACTTCAAATGTAGTAGAATTTTTTTTTTATTGTATCTGTTTTGTTGTACAAACCTATGTGTAGGTCTGTAAGAGCTGTAGCCCAAATCCCCCCCCCCACCCGTCCCCGACCCCCCCATCAGGAAATTGCTTTCAGAGAGTTACAGGTAGAAGATTTCTTCAAAGCAACCAGTCTCCAGTTCTGATATCATCACATAGCTATAAAAATAAAGATTTTATCTTAGGAAAGTTTTTCCTACTATCATCTTATCAAGCATGTAAAGCTGACTAGAAATCTTGAACCCAGCGCCTTGTGAACTGGTGACCCATTAAAAGCATTTTCTCTTCAGATATACAGGAACAATCCTATCTTTGTCCCCACTTTCACCTCTAAGCCAGGTAATAAAGATAATAAAGCCTTATGCCTGCTTGGCGGTGTAATTGCTGCTGGTAATGGGTGCATGGCCATTTACCAACCTTGTATCTATCTTGGCAGATTCACACGGTCGCAAAGTAAAGGAAAAACAACATAAAGTGTCTTAATAAGGTGCTTGGCCATGACAAGCTGTCAGAACAGTGTTAATGCAGTTTGGCACTAAGTGAATAACTGTAGTAAACTGATCATTTTTAATTGCATTTATTGAATATATGCATTGCTTTTATGTGACTGAATTGTGTTACATTAGCACAGTTGGTTTTCATATATCCAGCATGATCTGAGCATGTATGTTCATATCAATGCCCTGATCACCTTCTTGATTATGGACTTTAATGTGCTCCTAGGGATTGATAAAGCCTTCTCACATGGCTCTTATAAGTTTGTTTTAACAAACAAACAAAATCAAAACATGAATATTTTGATGGGGTGATTCTTTTTTGTACCCATTTTATTTGACATTTAGTAATGTTCACATTACCGCTATACTATTCTACAGACCATGCTTTAACCAAACTTATTTCATCCTATTGTCATAATTCCCAGTGTCAACAGTGTCAGTGTTTTTAATGTAATTGGCTTTAGGTTAATGCTCTATACATTTATCATGTTTACTTGGAGTGGAATTGAAGGATGAAAAACATCAACACCACCTTGTGCATGGACTCAATGAACCAGCGGCAGAATGCCTTATAGTCAAACCACAGTGTTCTGTGCCCAGAGAGCCCATTGGTGGCCGTATGACAAACCAAGAAAGCGAGCTGCAGTAATGATTGCAAAGACGGCTCTTTGCGAGGCAGAAACATTAAAACCACTTGTAAATTAATCCAATTTGCCTTTTACACGATGTACCTGGGTGTTTAAGAGGAAATTAAACATCTCAAAATAATGACCTTGGCGATTAGATTGGACAATATGCTATAAGGCTTCCTGACACCAGCACACTGCTGAGCGGCAGGCGGTGAGCAAAAAGAAGCTGACATGCTGATGGAAACAGAGAACGAGAACAATTAACATGATTTCTGGTGTGCTTCAGTCTGCTCGGTCCGTCCGCTGCACTTAAAAGCAGTGTAGCATAGATATGCTATGATTTAATTTCCTGAGACAGCTGCTGATAACAGCAAAGTAAAGAGAGACATGTTTTGCTATGTGCTCTAATCTCACTGTATATATTCTCAAAATTCTCTTTCTAGAATTTTTTTCCAGCAAAATGTTTTGCTTTATTTGCACGGGTCCTGTTTTTTTTTTCAGCACGTGGTCCTAATGATAGTCACAAAGCTCTGTTATCTATTATACCTATGTATTGTTATTCCGATATGGACTCCATGGCTTGGCAAAGCAAGCAATTAATTTAATTATGTGGATAAATATAAAAATGGGCACATTACTTTATTAAGAAGTTAAAAAGATAATTATCCAGTTAGCCAATCATATTTTAGCCTATCAGTGCATTGAAAAGCTTCAGTTCATGTTTGCTGTATATCAGATGTCAGAATGAGGAGAAAATGTGGTATTATTGACTTTACCATGGAGTAGTTGTTGGTTGCGGGAAGGCCATTTTCAGAAATTGTGGAGAACATGCAAACTCCACACAGAAACGCCCGAGCTGATGCTAACCACTGTGCCCCGTGCCACCTAAATTTAATACATTTACTGAAATAATCTATTACTGGCAGTTTGCAGATCAGCAGATGATCACAGATAGTCATGGAATTCTCTGATTTGAGATGGCCAAACTTGAGATTTCAGAAGAAGGTCCTGAGTTCAAGACCCGGGCTTGGTGAGGGCATTTCTGTTTGGAGTTTGCATGTTCCTCCCATGCTTGCATGAGTTTCCTTCAGGTATTCTGGTTTCTTCCGACAGTCCAATGACATGCACTTTAGGCTAATTCACTGCTTCAGATTGCCCCTTGGTGTGTGTGTGTGTGTGCGTGTGTGTGTTGGCACTGTCATTTCAGGAGGAAATATAAATGCCTGCATTCTGACTCTCATTTTATTTGGACACAAAAAGTTTTCTCTATAGCATTTTTGCATAAGAGCATTAAGAGAAACTGGAGTCTTCTGTGGTAACCTTCTGATTATTTCATTTCACTTCACGTTTTTGACACTTGGAGGAAACTAAGAAGCTGTAAAAAGGCATAATTTAATAATGTGGCTACCCTGACAAGATGAAAATGGTCAATGAAGAATGAATCAGTGAATTACAGAAAAAAAGCCCAACTACTAAAATATAGGATTAGGCAAAAATATTCCCTGGGTTTGAAAGTCTAATGTACTGCAGATTCACTCATTAAACTCATTCAGAATTGGCAAGTTAATAATAAAATATGAACTTGAATATCTTTTTCTGCCTCAAGAGGTATGAATTGGCACAAACTATTGGCACACTTTCAATAAGCTAGACAGAATAATTGTTTTCCTGTCACTTCCTCAGTCCTAATGTATTCTTTATTACGTTCTATTTAATATTCATGTTGATGGATCTGACAGATCGTGAGCATATTTATTTTGTGACTTCCTTCATTAAATACTCTACACAGAGACATTATACTACATCAAGGTCTATACAAACTGGGAATATGGAGGTGTTCTAAAACTTTTGACTGGTACATTCATATCAACTTTATAAATACATTACAAATCCAACACAACACGACGGTGTTAAAATAACAAATGGACACAATTACATATAATATGAAGGCTTTCACAGTTCCTTTTTGGACTTTCTGTTCACACACAACGCCCTAAAGGTGTCTACAACACAGGCACAAGCAGTCAGTGCATCTGTCATTCTGTCTGTATTCCTCAGTGACCCTTACCATGAAATGCCCGCTGTCTGGAAATAGCTCATCGCTTAACACAAGGGAACAGAATAGCGTCCACATGCGGAATACTACCACGCACCTCTCATATGCACATGCAGATGCACATATGACTCATGAGGGTCATTATGATAGGACATAAGTGGTGTAATTAACATCTCGATAACACTTTTGATATGGAAATAAGGTTCAAGAACAGCTGGCCCTCACACAGGTTTGTTTGCAATGCAGGAAATAGTTAAACCTATACATGATGACAGAAGAAGGCAATGCTTAATATTGGGTAGGAGGATCAAATACCTCATATTATGTTCTATTAAAGGTCAGGAGTTACTTTCACATTTAAATTGATTTTGCCGAATCATTCTCTGAACTGCCCGAGGCAGTCAGTGCCCTTTATAAAGTCTCTAGTGCCTGTGTGTGTGTGTGTGTGTGTGTGTGTGTGTGTGCATTCCTGCCCTCTTCCTTAAGGCTGCTTCAAATGAAAACCACTGAGTAGGATATCAGAGGATCTGTAGACATACTAAAGTACTAAAGTTTTCATACTCAGCCCTCTTCAGCATATTGTTTTCCTTTCATGTGTCTTGTATGGTATAAAGTCTCGTTGTGGGCAAGTAACCCAGCTGAACGTGTCAGTGTTGCTCATGCATAATCCCTATGAAATACTTTTACTATGGAGCCTAAAGAACCTAATGGAAAAAGAACAAAAGAGATAAAAATCATATCCAGCTTATTTGAACGTAGGGCTGTAGAGGTGCTTTGGGGACTGACACATACAAAACAGGCTTCTACTGGCTTACCACCGATAGCGATCTGTGTTTGCGAGTAATACAAGATGGGGAGAAGGACTGATCTCTTGCTCCTGTCCAGGACTACATGTTCTGTGCATATTCTTCATGCATAAAATACAACTCTGTGTTAAAGAAACCAAGACAAGCATCTTTCTTTAGATCTCATCTGTTACTGGTATTTTTTTCCCCATATCTTTATGATATATCTGATGTAGACCATCGTCTGTTCTGGTTGAGTACTCTGAAAAATAATGTCTCCTCATCACTTCATGCACAACCTAGCCCGAAGGCAGTATCTGTGTTTTGTTGAGCATGGGAATACTTACATCCTAGTATTGAGTCATACTAGAAACATAAAATAACCCAGATGTGTATTAAGGATGGAGTCAGGTTTCTTAAACTCAGACTTTTCACTAAAGTGTTCACTGTACAGTGATTGACTTTTTACTTATTTCCATAAACTTCATTAATTCATGAATAAAAAAAAAATACCCAAAATGTCAGCATCAAGTTGGCTTGCTAGCGAGTTTGCACAAGCAAAAACCTTTCTTTTTGAATTACCTTATCTTAGTAATGGTTGCACAGTGGCGTAGTGGTTAGCAGATCTGCCCCATAGCAAGAAGTTCCTGGGTTTACGTCCTGGGCGCAGACAATTTGTTTCTGTATGGAGTTTGCATGTTCTCCCCGTGCTTGTGTTGGTTTCCTCTGGGGGACTCCAGTTTCCTCCCACAGTCCAAAGACATGCACTTTAGGCTAGGTGGCTGCTCCAAATTGTCCTTAAGCATGAGTGGGATTATAGATGGTTGCGTGTGGCCTTGTGATGAACTGATAAGCTGTTCAGGGTGTACCCCACCTTCACTCAGAGTTGACTGGGTTGACTGTGACCCTAGTAGCATTAAGTGGTTTGGAAAAGAAGTAAATGAATGATTTTAATAACCTAGAAATGAAATTTCTCTAGAGGTAGAACCTGGGAATTGGAGAGCTATGAAACTAGAACTGGTCAGACAGTTAGTGTTCATGCCTGACAACTCAGGCTGTGTAACGCAAGAACACATTTCTAAGAATTGAATATGCAGCGTTTTCATTTTTCAGACGCATTAATTTAAGCTGGATGTATAGAAAGGCTGAAAAAATGGCAAAAGCTTGACTTAACAAGTACTAGCAAGTAAGCTAAGCTAATGCAACACTTAGCTACACAATCTCTCCAGAGAACACAGTTTCCTGCTTACTCCCAAAATTTTCATCACCTGGCTCCCATCTCAGCCGACTCTGGGCGAGGGCAGAGTACATCCAGAGTACATTCAAAAGCCTCTCACCAAAGACAGTGAGAGACATGGCGGGCCTTTGACAACCCAGTAAACTGCACTGGGGGGACATCAGTGACATCCCGCCGATAGTGGGGCTTGAACCCCGACCTTGGGATCCCTTGAGGTGTTGTTGCACCTCAAAATTTATTAAAAATAAATAAATAAATAAATCACACGTTGTTTGTAAAAAGGGCTAAACAGACATCATCTATTCTTTTTGATGTGCATGAACTCATTAATGTCTACAGTGTGCCACCCTGTTGTCAGGAGATAGCAAATCAACTTAATATCCCAATAACGACCAAGACAGCTAAAGTGGTCCTATTTTTTGGGTGGAAGGTGTGGCATACTCTCTCTCCCGTTAATCAGCACAGCACTAGGCAATCCTGAACATCTGTGATCTCATTTATGTAGTAGAGGGTGGACAATATTTTCCAAAAGCTGCTGGCTTTTCTGGTCTTAAAGGAAGCACGTCATGGTCTTTATGCTTCCCCAGTTAGTACTTGTACAGTTGAATCATGTGTGTGTGTGTGTGTGTTGGCCCTGTGATGGACTGGCAAGCTGTTCAATGTCTACCCTGCTTTTGTCCAAAGTGGGCTAAAACAGGCTTTAGCCTCCTTGCAACTCTAGTAGCATTAAGTGGTTCGGCAGATGAATGAGAGAATGAATTTATTATCTTTATTAAATACCATGTATAAGGTTATAATAAGGTATATTATTGTTTGTCTTCCTAGAATACAGTGTACTCTGATCGGGAATCTCTCTAATATTTGGTTCTACATAGAATGTTTAAGGGTTTTCCCAGAGAACCCTTTTTCTAACATTGTGTACTACTGGTAAGATGTGACATCACTCTGCCACATGCTGTGCTTTAGTGAACCTTCACCACCACCACCACCACAGGCCCACTACTTCCTTTCATATTTTAAGGGAACTGAATGGCCTTGGAGCTCCTTTTATGAATAAGTGGTGCTTGTGCGTGTGTGTGTGTGTGTGTGTGTGGTTGTATATATATACACATTTCCAAATGGACCGCTCTCCAACAAAGCACTCCATACATCTTCCCACACAGACCATTTGTTTCTACATGCGTTCCTGTGTACTTCAGGTTGGACATTTCTTAGTCACTTCCTGTTTTGAAATATTTATTCAGATATTTATTTTTAGGATTTAGAAAGCACCTCTTTGGAGCTTTCTGTGACACTTGTTGCCCTTGTAGAGGCATGATTCACTGCCATTCTTTAATCACCCTTGAAAAAGCTCACTTTTCATCCTGCTTCACTTTTATATTCAGTGCGTTATGTAAAGCTGTCAGAGTTGAACATGTTTTTATTTCCAGAAGCACTCCGGTTCAGAAGAGTAAATGGATAGATGTCAGATGCAGCTTTTCATATGAATGCACATTCTCGTACACAATAGTGATTTGCCTTGCAATTCATAAAATGCCAGCATCTGTTGATTGAAGAGCTCTGGTGAATGGAATTTTAATTATAATGTTGGATGATGTTCAGAGATTAAATTTTTTTTTGTTTTTAATGACATGTTTGAGAACCAGTTCCAGCTGTGTTAGATTCATTTTCAAGGGCATGTTGGCGTAGTTGTTAGGATTCACGTGTGTAGCAAGAATGTCCTGAGTTCATGCCATGTGGACCTTTCTGCGTGGAGTTTGCATGTTCTTCCTGTAAGTTTCCTGTATGTTTGGTGTTGAACATATCATAGTACAGAGAAAGAACGTTTTTGCTATTTACAGGTAACACATAAAAAATTATGTATAGACTTAAGTATTGCTTAAAGGCAGAGCTTCCAATAGATATTTCTATTGATAGGTGTCTGTGGCTGGTGATGTAAGAGTAGCCTGGCTGCTTTCAGGGCTGAATCAACTTCAGGCTTGGAGGAAATAAATTAGTAAATCTCATCTGTATCACTTGTTACTCTAAGCTCTGTTTGTTACTCAAAAACTGTTTAACTATTTCATGTTTTGTGAACCTATTAATGTTTGGTGTTGTTTTGCACAACAAAGGTTTATCTGCATACCTAAATTAGACTGTATGTTTTTTAGTCTTTGTGTGAGTCTGTTTTTTAATTGATGATGCGGCAGCCATATTGGATTTCCTGGGGTGGCTTGGGCATGGGACAACCATCCAAATCATTTTCAATGCCAATCGGGTGCTTAGGAGATCTACAAAACAAAACAAAACAAAACAAAACAAAACAAAAACCCTTAATCCACACAGCAGAATTCTAAACTGAATTAAGAACGTACTTGTGTACTCGTCTCAGAGAACTTCTCATCCACAGATTTTTATCCAGTAATATCTACCATCAAATTTACTTTTAGGTTAAAAAAAAAAAAACAACCCCGGTCACCTCATTTCTGTGTTCAGGCCTGATTACCAGCCACTTCTATTTATCACATGGTCTTTTTTTTTTTTTTTTTTTTTTTACAGTTTTCAGCTGTGCAGACCCGTGAGGTACGTTTCTGCTCACGACAGTTGTAAAGAGTGGTTATTCAAATTTCTTCCTTTCAGCTCATCCCAGTCTATCCATTATTTCAGTCTCTGACCTCTCTCAGCAGCAAAACATTCTTTCTTTTTTTGTTTCTTTCTTTTTCTTTTTTTTTCAATTTGCTTGTTAAAGCAAATGTTTAACTGATGCTCTTGACTTGTATTGTCAGTATTGTATGCAGTTTTTTCCTATATATTGGCAATACTTTCATTCATTCATTCATTCATTCATTTTCTGAAACGCTTATTCCTAATTATGGTCGCGAGGAG
>JBCNYG010000022.1:20268666-20279484 GCA_039654305.1 Porochilus rendahli | reverse complement strand
ATTCTCCCTGCAGGACATTTGGAACACTGGGGGAAATTTATATTTATATATATATATATGTCCTTAGTCGATTTTCCGTAAGACAGTGCTCGATACAGTAAAGTAAAGCTAAATATTGTTTGTAAATAAAGTCATACCAGTACAAAAGATGGACAATGAAGAGCATTTTATTAGAGAGTAATAAGTGCATTAGCGTGTAAGAGGTTTACAGCCAGGAGCAGTGGTGGCCTGGTGGTAGGGTGCTGGATTACTGATCCCAAGGTTAGGGGTAACGGGATGTCTTAGTACTCCACCATAGACGGTATCCAACAAATGAAGAGAATGAGCAGGTGATATAAATAGATGATGTCATGTAAATAATATCCTCATAGTCAAGAAACAGCAAGAAGGTGGCAATAACAAGCCATTTCCTTGCAATAAAGGAAGAGCAGGATCAGTTTCTTATCTCATTATCAAAATGAGAATTTAATTAAAGATTTTCATCAGTTATCATTCCCAGGTGTTTGCATGAGACCACAAGCTCAGTAGTGGTGCCTTGTGCACATATAATGCCGGGGTTTTTACTTCAATAATAAAATTTCTGGCTGACTTTATTAGTTTAAATAAAGCATTACCTTGGTTTTCTCAGCATTTAGAACTAATTTAAGACGAGAAGAGCTGTGATTGAGTAATATCAAATGCTGAGTTCTGGTGCTCAAACACTGAGGAAACACTGTTTGCACAGCTGTAGTGTTGTTGCACTGAGAGGAACATTTTGAGGCACATTTTTGACATACATAGTAAAAAGAGTGGTCCTAAAACTTGTGGAACACCTTCGATGACATTAAGAAAGCTAGAGTAAAGACAATTAATAGTAATGCACACATCACTTCAGGTTGGAAAAGCCCATATTTGTTCAGGATAGTAGTATATCCCAGGTACACTGGGTAACTCACTGGGTAACTTTGTCTGCAAAATAACTGAAAAGTAGTTGGCTGTTTGACCAAGCCTCAAAACCAAAATCTTTCCATTTTTTTGATGGCTGAAGAGATGAAGGGAGCATGTACTCTGAAGTTGGTGCTCCAGAGCTTCCATTACAGCTCCAGTGATGTTTAAATCCCATAATTGGTGAATTGACAGAAGAGCTCATCCTGGTATTTAAATTTCAAACAGCTCTGGAATAATTGTAGCAGCATATATGAGGAAATTACTGCTGTGAAATATAGGAACATAATCATGAAAATGTGTTTGTGTTATAGCATGCACCTGATAATGGCTTGGCAATTTATATCATGTTTCCTTGGCTGTTTTACAGCTAATGCAAAGCAATCATTGGCTCAAAAGATTTTCACAATATGGCTGTCCATACATTAATTTAACCCACACTGTTCTTAACAGTCGGCTGCCAACGAATACATCTTTTATCTCCATCCAAATATAAATCCAACCAGATGCAGGAAATGTATGGAAAGTTCTGCCAGCAGACAATATTACCTTTTTCCAGCTTTTGTTCTGATTAGGGTAAATTATTTGGCTTTGCACATTGGCCTGTGATTAGAAAAGACAGCCTTCAGATCTTTTTTTTGTAACTCATTTTTTACAGACGGGATCAGAGATGCGATCATTTAATTTTGTCATTATGCTTGTGAAGCTATATATATATTTTTTCAAGGCATTTAATAGCTGTGTCCCTCTCAGTGAGCCTGGATCATTGTACAACTCTGCTGATGCTGATTTGTCTGAAGGTCTGACACTTTTTAAGATTATTGAATGTTTTTTCCCCTTTCAGTTTTTGTTATAGACACAGCTGTAATTCGAGCACCCACTATCTGGTGTCCTTGCAGCTGTGTTGGTTATCACATTTTGGTTTGAAATTGTATTTTCCAAATTGCTAATTAGCAGATCACTTTTATAGCTGATACATGCTGTTAGATGACAATCAGCGGAATATAAATTAACTGTACAGCTGCGTTTCTAAGTTTCAATTTAAAGTTAGGGGTCCTTCTTCATGTAGTGTTTCTGAAGAAAGAGAGAGAGAGACAGAGGGAGAGAGTTTATAATGTAAATGTATGCATTTGAAGTTCATCCTTTTTTACAGTTTCCAAATGTAGTAATTTTTTAGGACTATTGACTATGGAGTGTCATGGCCCCTGTTCAATCAGCACTGTAAACTCCACTCCACCTGCTATATTGTGTGAGCCTCTTATTGAAGCAGCTTTGTTGATTAGCAGATGTGCATACGCGTAACATAATTAGAGCCAACCTGCATTTAAAAAGATCAACGAAGTTAATTACTTCCTGCAGGGGCTGTGGCAGTGTAAAGCAAGCAGTGAAAAGTCCTGCATCCTCCTTATCTCTGAAATGGTCAGTTCAGCAGCCCCACAGCTAATCTGTCATATAAGGATTGATTTGCTCATTTGGTAAATGCAGTTGCAAGTGAAGCAGAAAGCAGGTCATGCAGTTGAGGATTAAGGTCTTTTTGCTCATGAGTGCTCCAGCAGTGTCTCTCTAAGCCACACCTTTCTGGGTAGTTGGACAGAATTTCACCCAGAAACACATTAAATATGTTAATATTGAAATACTTGTATTGTGTTTAGCAACTTTGATATGAACTTGTTTGTTATTGCTGTGTGTTTATTTTCGCATGAAGAGTCACCATGATGTCCTAGGTGGATGGGTGGAGTGGGCATTATTATTGCCCTTACAGTGATTAATGCCATAGACATTAAATTCAAGTATTTCAAAAATAAGGAATAATAACAGCTTCTAAAACCCAAAAGGTTCTTTTCTCTCCTAGCAGTTTACAGTGACATTCAGTGTCCCACTAATTAAAAAAACAGGATAGTGTTTAGTCGGATAGGATTAATGCTGACAGCCAACATTGTAGGTAATTTCTAAAATGCAAGATATTATAATATATATATAATTATATGATAAAGTAAGTGCTACAATGCACTTACAGTAAGGGTTGAGGGATATGTGACAACGGGGTTTCAGTGCTGCAAGCTACTGAACTATGAGATTAAAAGCACAATGACCTTGATGGCAGTACTGTGTGAAAGCTAAAGCTTTAAAACTTTATCTCTTTGAGTGAGGTGTATAGATGAGGAAATGAGATGCCTGGACAGAATAAAGGAGTACAGTACTGCTGCATCTCTGTTTTATACTGCTGTGTGATATAGCATGGGTAGAATGTTACTTTACAAGTTCTTCACAGCTGGATTCCTCCTTTAACTGCTACCACTGTGCAGGTTTTATATGGACAGAAATAAATAATGCTAAGACATAATAGCAGGAATCATCTGTCACAGACTAGTGAGTCATAATTCTACAGATAAATTCATCACTCATCAACAAACTACTAATAGAAATAACTCACAGTCAACACCAACCCTCTTGTGGCTTTGCAGGTTTCTGTGTGATGTTGAAGCGCAATGTTATGACCCAGACAGACACCAAGGACTTTGCATGCACACACACACATACACACACACACACACACACACACACACACACACACACACACACACACACAGATAAAGAGCTTCCCAACGCTCCCTAAAGATGAGTCATGCCCAGGAAGTCGTTCTTTTCCTGATTGTAACAAATTACTTCCAACCATAAAGTCTAAAGTGTTTAATAAACAAGTTAATACACAAGTAATAATATAACATTACATACACTATGTACCTTATTTCAGGTTAAATGAAATAGGAAAGTCAAGGCACCAAAGTATTACTGGTGGTGAAGTCAGCTGTTGACCTGGAGTTATCTAAAACTCTTTTTTTAGACCAGTAATTTTGTAATAGAGTAAGATTTGCATATTTAACCATTTAATAAGCTGCTGTCATAGCCATGCTTTCATATCAGCAGTATAACAGTGTGAAACACTACCTTTATATGTAATTTCCTCTTCCCACACTAAGCTTTAGTGGCAGAGTTGTATTTGTCAGTCTGTTTGTCAGTTTGTCAGTTTGTCTGTGAACATTATCGTGACCATGCCTTTGCATGGACTTCCCCAAACTTGGTGTGGACTTTGATTTGGGATGTCAGAGGTCAAGGTCTCAGAGCAAGATCACAAATTTTTGGAAATAAAGTTGTTGTAACTTTTAAACGAGTGCCAGTAGACATGCCATTAATATGGATCATCAAGAGGAAACCATATATGGACCTATGAATGAGACAATTACCTCGGATCCTGAGTGACCTTAAAAGGTCCAAACCCATCTCGTAAACTTTTGATGCTTCAAAGGATTGTTACAATTGGGGGAAAGCATGAAAAGTTCATAGACATTGCTCTTCGGTTAAATGTTTTCTTCTACTTTGTATTGTTATTTTACTTCATCATGGCAGTCTATGACATCCATAGCTTTATGAATACTTGAAATTTGGCAAAATAATAGAAGCCTGTCTCATCTACTTACTACCATTAGCAGAACAAATATAATGACACTTTGCACTGATTCTTTGGGTATGATATTTCTTCTCACTTCTTTCCCCACAACTTTTGTCCATCAAAGCATCGTCACATCAACCTAAACAAAACTGGACTTGAAGGATGTTTAGGCCGAATCCATAAAATAATTTGATTGCACAGTCACCAGGATGTGAGCTTATATATTTCCGACAACTTGAAATATGTTCATCAAACGTATTATATCTCTCCTTGTGAATAAATGCTGATTGACCAAATAATTTTTGGCCTAATGATATTAGAAAAAAATAGTAAGTTTTTTTTTTGCTGTCGACTATTTCATATAAATGTGAAAAAAAGTGTGGTGCAGTACTTTACAGATTACACAGCCTGTATGACAACAAACAGTACATTAATACTCCTTTAGGACAAGGTTGTTATGAAAACCGATGTGTCATACTGAGATGGGTGTTCTTTCCTTCTCTGTGGTGGAGTAATTTTACCCATAGTGGCTGTGAAAGGCAAGTAACAATGCTGGCTCACATGTGGAAAAAGATACTCCTGCAGACTCTACAGGACCACTGGAGCCCATTCAGGGGCAGTCAGGCACATGACAGGGCCGTGAGAGAACAGGACCCAAGATAAATCAGCCAAGATATAACACACATACACACACACACACATACAAGGAAACAAAGTATAGTTACAGGAACAGCAAGGAGCTGTGGGTATTCCTTTCTATAGTAGCAAACGAAGAAGGGATATCCCCTTGTGGCCCTTGTTTCAAAGAGAATGATAGGATCAGAGACCGAGAGTTAGAGAAAGAGATTGGGAGATAAAGCTGAAGAGAGAAGAGGGAGAGAGCATTCTGTTCTGGTGTTAGCTGAGATGTTCTTTATCATTTGACCATGTTTTGCTGGAGAGGACATTAATGAAAAAGTGAGATGAAATGGAGTGAACACACTGGGCACACACCACTTCCTGATGAAACACTGACCCACATCATCCGCAGCTGCAACACTGAGTTTAGCTGAGGGACAAAACCATCTGGAGAAACACTAAAAGGGTTATTATTGAAAGTGAAGCATGCCATAAAAAAGTAAGGATATATAATATTTATTTAAAGAAGGTGAGATGGATATCACGGAATAGTCCCCAAGATGGAATGTGGTTATATATACTACACAAAAACATTAAAATAGACACATTTTATGATGTATTTACACAAAAATAATAAAATAAACAACAATAAATTTTAATAATTAGTCATAAATATAAATAGTTCACGCATCATTCTCTGATTGTGGGGTAGATAATAAGCAATAATAGAATTCTGCTTTCCTTATTATTTTACCCCCCCCCCCCATAAAGAAATCTGAGATCTGAATAATTCTCTATATCATGCAAAAGCCAGATTCTATAATTGTATGATTACTCATTAAAAAAATTTCAGTTTGGAGGAAAGCACATCACACAATAAAGTTGATATTTGCAGCTGTAAGTACGTTACATAACAGACAATAATGTCTGGATACATATTTGTTCAGACTCAATTATACTTAATAATTAATAATCAGTATTGAACAAAGACAAATATTGCGAATAGGTATCATACTGACTCAGAGTCTCATGGCTACACTAAATTATGGGATATGCATAAAAGCAATCTGGTCTTCATCTGGTGATGGTCATTGCATCAGTCTGGTCTCAGAGTCAAATATGTATAATTCAGGATAAGATGTCATTCACAGTTGCTGTAATTCCACTTTTGACACCCTTCTCCACCAGTACCTTGAACCCACGCACAGCTTGTGCAGAGTGTGACTCGTCAAATGATTGCTGTCTCCATCCGCAGTCTACTCTGGGCTTTTTGATTGCCATACCATACTCTGGCTGATTGCATACAACTATTGAAGAAAGCATAAACATTTACTTCTTTTTCTATTTTTCTTCAGCGTTGGTGGTGAGACTCCTGACCAACCGCTTCATCTGGGAGTACGACCCCACACTCGGTAAGAACACCACTGCACTAAAAGCACTCGTACTGAGGAGGCTCTCAAGGACCTTTTGCCTCTTCGAACCATTATAGCATAGACACTTGGCAACCGTTAGAGCTGATGAATATGGTGATTGAAGCAACAGAAGCAGGAAATTTGGTTTGTCTTTCAAGGAAAAATGTTTTGCATATTTAAAGTACAGAATTCTGATGATTTGTTGCTTATGTTTGCATTCCTATATTAATGAGCCAATACTAAAAGGCATTTAATATAGAACGCTTGTCTGACAATCAATTACATTACATTAATTAATTACAATTCACAGCAGGATATTTGATCATTTGTTTGGCCTCAACAGCTCTCAGGAGTCACTAGTAAATGTCTGCACCTAGCTAGTTGAAATGGAGACTTGGACACTGAACATAAAATAATAATAATACCACCTTAAAACCCAAATTTAGATCATACAATTAAAAAAGCTTAGATTTCTAAGCAAGGCATGACAAATCAGATGAGTCAGGCACAAATAAACTGCATTATGTCACTGCTTGTTGAGCCGTATTAAATCTTAAAGAATAAAATGATCATCCTCCTTTGACACAAGCTAATGGTTCATGTAGTGTCTCTGACTGGTGCTTCTTTTTTTAATGGAGCCGCTGGCTTCGGTGCAATCTCAGTTGCTGTTTAGGAAGGTGTGTGCGGAACTCGCAATTTTAATGTTGTCGGTAAATATGCAGAAATATTCCTTCACTGTATTTTCAGTTTATTTGATCCTATAATGGTGCATTGTACACATATTTTTGTGTTGTTGTTGTTTTTTAAGTAGAGTATTGATGCTAGTCCATTACTGTGTAGTTCAGTCAAACGGTACAAAAAGTATGCATGCAGAGTCTAGCTGTTGAAAAATGCTGTCTTAGCTTAGCTTAACAAGGTGGGAAGAAAAAACTAACCATAGTTCAGGAAGACCAGTTTTTACACCTCTTGAGATTCTTGGTAGTGTGGTGTGTCAGGAATGAATAGTTAAAGGTGGAGTCATTGAGCCTTATCTTTTCCAATACAGTTGATGTCAAATTCTGTAAATATTTCTTCACGGTCCTCTAGTTGTATATTCTGTGTGCATGCTAAATAACAATCCAGTGGTTGTAATCTGGTATCTGTAGAAAGGAAAAAAGGGGCTTGGAGTGGGCCACCCAACACTATTTCAGCTATCATCCTTTAGTAATGGGGGCATTTGTGTTCATGCACAGTGTGAATTGTGATTGGCTACAGTGAGATGTTGTTGTTGATTTGTTGAAATAAATGTCACACACCACCTTTAGCCTTGATTACAGCTTGCAATCTCCATGAAGTTGTTTTAACAAACGTGAGCAACAGGAGGCATTCTAATTAGATACCCGACCCACCTCAACTGGCTCCTCTCAACACGGAGGAGCAGCGGCTGTACTCCATGCTCTTCTCGGATGGATCTGATTAGAATGCCTCCCAAACGCCTCTCTAGTGTGGTGGTTCAGGCATGTCCAACTGGGAAGAGACCCAGGGGTCGACCCAGAACACGCTGGAGGGACTATGTCTCTCGGCTGGTCTGAGAATGCCTTGGTGTTCCCTCAGAAGAGCTGGGGGAAGTGGTTGGGGAGAGGGATATCTGGACCTCACTGCTTAGGTTGCTGCCCCAAGTAGAAGAAGAAGAAGAAGAAGATGATGATAAAGACAAACAAGAACAACATCACAACATTTATTTCAATTGAGAGTTGAGTCAACTGATTACAGAAAAATCAAACCACTCCATAAAGTCTTCTCCAGCACATTCCAAGGACTTTAAATAGGGTTTAGGGCAGGACTCTGTGGAACCTATGGAGGCCCTAAAGGGGACATGGGGGCTGATAGGTGCACACAAGAAACCTTAGGTAACTGGTGTGCACGCAATAATTTCTTGTGCTCGTGAGATACGTTCTCATGCGCACACAGTAGTTTCTGGTGCTCATTAGAAACCTATGTTAATTTTTTTTTCATGTCCCTTTAGGAGCTCCATTGGTCATAATTCTGGTTATCAGCTGACATCTTTTTATTGCCACATAATGTTGCTGAGCCTCGATCTGACCAACTGAAGTAATAATGGTATGGCATTAATGCACTGTAATTAAGGATTAAAACAGTCAAACAGATTATTATCGTGCAGGACTATTTTTGGTTAGGACAGTGTAATTTTTTTCTATAATAAAGTCCTTTTTGTTTGTCATAAAGAGATGTCACTTTCACCATCATGTTTCAGAAATCAAGACACAGTCAAAGATCCATGTATCTGTCCCTTCACCTGTCTGTTACTGTCCATGTCCATCCATTTCTACGGGCATGATATCTTAAAAACAAGTCTTTGAATATTTAAACAAGAATGCGGCATACACTTGAAGAATCATATCTTCTGTAATAGACCTGGCTTGTTATGGCCAGCTCCTCATATTTATCTCAGTTATGTACCTAAACTAAGCAAGCTCATCGAGAAAGGGACGGGTTGTCCCCGATGTTCTTTTTTGTTGTTATTGTTGCTGTTTAATTTCCAATCTCTGCAACAAAATGCATCACGACAAAGGGACCAAAAAATATGCTTTTTCCCTCTGCTTCAAGTTCAAACCAGAGTTCTCATCTGTTCTGAGTCTGTGGTTCTTGTCTCCAGTGATAACATGAAGCTCCTCTTTGAAACAAAACAGTCCCACTTACAGTTCATGTGAATTAGTTATGGCTATAAATTAATCACAATGAAACCTGTTTCAATCATTTCCGTTGATTATGTAGGTCTTTGTGAGCAAGGAATTTTATTTAGCTAAAACTTCCTAATTATTATTCCATTATTCCCTCACTACCAATTACATAGAGCTGCCAGTCTCTCTAACTACCTATCTATATTTATTAATTTCAGCTCTGACACACATACTGGAGATGCCCTGAAGTCCAACACAGATAATTGCTGGTGCTCTTTTCAAGGCAGTGGTGGTGGTTGAAAACAAGAAACCCAAAAGCAGGACAAAAGGCATGCAAGTCATCTTTATGGAAGAAAAACATCTTTCGGACTCTGTTGTAAATTAAAACAAAATTCTTAAACGACTTCATGTCTTAGGAATGTTTATAAACTAGCTACACTCAGCTGAAATGCCCCATGAGGTTTAGAAGTGCTTTTACCAAACACTGGTGGACAAGATGCGAAAGCCCTGTGAGCCCATGTGAAAGCCATCTTGCACCCCAATCTTTAACTGTCAGAGCTGCAAGCCCCCTACAGAATCTGTTTTCTAGAGCAAACATCCATTCATACTTACATTCACACCTAGGGGCAATTTGGACATATGTTTATGGCTAACATTTTGGACTGTCGGAGGAAACCGGTGCACCCAGAGGACACCCACACAAACATAGGGAGGACATGTCAATTCCACACAGAAACACCCAGGACCTTCTTGTATTGAGCCGAGAGCGCTAACCACCACCCCACCGTACACCCCAGGTTTCCTTTAACAGTGCAAACCTTGAATAAACTTCCGAGCCCTGGGGTACTTAAATAGAAATGACTTGTTGCCAGGAAAGTTATAAGCTTTTGGACTGTGCTATAAAGAAACATGCACAAGCAATTACTCTGCCATTTTGTTGCTGTGTGTTTAGGATATTGAACCTCTCTCTCTCTTACACACACACACAGCTTAACTGAACGTTAGAGTGTTTATGCACCTAAGTGCAGAATATTAAGAGGAGGTTGGATGATCCATCACGTCCCATCATCATCATACCTCAATGCCTCGTGGGGAAAATCAGACCAGAAGGACACCAGTGACCTGTCACTAATGGTAAGCAGTGACATCTTTTACACGTAGCCCAGGGCGAGTTCATGTCCCACAGCACAGCTGGGGCTGAAGAATCAAGCGTTTCAGATGAGCAAATATGAATGGAGCTGGTGGAGTCTCAGATCTGGACTCATTTCAGTGCTCTTCTGACACGAGGCACGTCCTGGATATGTTGAAAGAGATGACCATGTGTAGTAGGATTAACAGAGACATGTTGCACAGGAACCTGTTGTTGATGCATTAAAGAGCACTCACTCAGTTGGACTGTTTATTGAATATTTCTGAAGGTGACTTTATATCGCTGTGTTTGTGTGTGTTTTAGTGGTTGAGTGGTCGGGCTTTACAAAGTCAAACCGGGTCTCATTGTGATGGTGAAGAGGTGCCCACAAAGTGTAACATTCATTTATTCATTTTCTGAACCGCTTATTCCTAATTAGGGTCGCGTGGAGGCTGGCGTCCATCTCAGCTGTCCCTGGGCGAGGGCGGGATACACCCTGGACAGCTCGCCAGGCCATCACAGGGCAATCAGTCACACAACCATTCACACTCACACTCACACCTAGGGGTGATTTGGAACAGCCAGTTAGCCTACTGTGCATGT
>JBCNYG010000022.1:20255223-20267975 GCA_039654305.1 Porochilus rendahli | reverse complement strand
GCTGGGAATCGAACCCAGGACCTTCTTGCTGTGAGGCGGACGTGCTAACCACTACGCCACCGTGCCGCCCCAAACTGTAACAAAATGACATAATTAGTGTGGGAATTTCTATGCATATATCTTGATAATTTGTCCAAATTCTTTTTTCCTTTCAAGAGTCTACATACAGACATCAAGCCAATATTGATGATGAGATGGTCAGCATGGAGATTCTGGACACAGCTGGACAGGTAAGGCGTTCATATACTTACCACTAAGGGTGTTACTTGGAAATGTTCATTCATTCATACGTTGAACAACTTAATCCTAATTAGGGTCGTGGGGAGGCTGGCACCCATCTAAGAGTACACCCTGGACAGCTCGCCAGGCCATCACAGGACAGAAACACGCTGACGACGATGCAGCCTACTCTTGACGAAAATCAGCAATGGTTCTTTTACATGCCTCTCAACATAGAGAGGCAAAAAAACATGGCTGGCCTTTGATAACCCAGTTAGCTAGGGTATCTAGGGTAAATTTGGAGCAGCCAGTTAGCCCAATGTGCATGTCTTTAGACTGTTGAAGGAAATCCACGCAAGCATGTTGGAGTACCCAGAGGAAACCCAGGCAAGCATGAAGAGAACATGCAAACTCCACACAGAATTGCCCTCACTGGGCCTAGGACTCAGACAGGACCTTCTTACTGTGAGGCAGATGTTCAAACCACTACTTGTGTGAAGTGAATGTGCTAACCACTCTCACTTCACAGCAAGAAGTTTCTGGGTTCAAGTCCCTGGCGCGGTGACAGTGTTTCTGTGTTTCGTGTGTGGAGTTTTGACACAGATACATGAGACATGCCCGAACCACCACACCAGGGCAGTGTTCAGGAGGCACATATTTAATCAGATGCCCAAGCCACTTTAACTGGCTCCTCTCAACATGGAGGAGCAGCGGTTCTTCTCGGAACTCCTCTCGGATGACTGAACTTCTCACCCTATCTTTAGGGGACAGCCCCAACACCCTGAGAAGAAAGCTCACTTCAGCTGCTTGTACTCATGACCCTGTTCTTTTGGTCACTACCCAAAGCTTGTGACCATAGATGAGGGTAGAAATGTAAATCGACTGGTAAACTGAGATCTTTGCCTTTTAGCTCAGCTCCATCTTCACTATGACAGACCAGTTTACAGCAGAGGCTGCACCAGACCGCCTGTCAATCTCTTGCTCCATCCTTCCCTCAGTTGTGAACAAGACCCTGAGATACTTGAACTCCTCCACTAGGGGCAGGACGTCACTCCAGACCCGGAGGGTGCATTACACCCTTTTCCGACTGAGAACCATGGCCTTGGACTTGGAGGTGCTGCTTCTCATCCCAGCCGCTTCACACTTAGCTGCAACTTTGCTCCAGCGAGAGCTGAAGGTCCCGGCTTGATGAAGCAAAAAGGACGTCATCCACAAAAAGCAGAGATGAGATCCTATGGCCACCAAACCAGAATCCCTCAACACCTTGGCTGCACTTAGAATTTAAATCCATAAATGTTATAAATAGAACCGGTGACATTAAATTTAAAATGTTTAGAGCAGCAAATAAGGACTTAATAAAGGCTTGTTGAATGTGTAATATGCATGATGGGATTCTGTCCCAAGTACCCATTATGATAAGGATGTGTTTTCATACCTTGTCCAGAGGCTACAGTTGTTCTCTCCAGGGCTTTTGGCAAAAATAATATAAGAGGTAAATGTTATAATTTGCTTGTAATGCCCTTCTTTCAGGAAGACTTGCTGCAGAAGGAGGGTCACATGCGTTGGGGTGATGGATTCGTGCTGGTCTATGACATCACTGATCGCAGCAGTTTTGAAGATGTAGCTCCACTGCGCAGCCTGCTTGAAGAGGTGCGGAAGCCACGGCATGTTCCACTGGTGCTAGTAGGCAACAAGGCTGACCTAGAGCATGCACGTCAAGTGGCCACAGAGGAGGGTGAGCGGTTGGCTGCTGACATGGCGTGTGCTTTCTACGAGTGCTCGGCGTGTGCAGGCACGGTAGGCGCTCCAGGCACAGCAGGAACCGTGGCCGAGGCTTTCCATGAGCTGTGCCGTGAAGTGCGCCGTCGCCGTGCTGTCCAGGGCAAAAGCAGGCGCCGTAGTTCCACCACTCACGTCAAGCAGGCCATTAACAAGATGCTCACCAAGATCAGCAGCTAGGGAGAGATGATGAGAGGAGGACAGCGCTATTAAAGGAAACTGCGGGTGGTAGGAGGGGGTGGAGGCAACGGGAAGCGGAAGTGTTTGATTGGCTGTGGCAAGAATCATACATGTTTTCACTGAATATTGAAGGCTTCGCTGTTTTGGATGGTTAAGAGGTACTGGTATTCAAGTTTACTTTTTATTAACATCCCCTGATGATGAACACACATGAACACACTGGTATGAAATATCATGTTTCCAGAACCATGGTGTAAAGTGTGAACAATTCAACATGGAGAGCAGATGAGTATACTAAACTATATTTTGAGTCGAATGTCAGTTTCAGTGAAAACAGTACTGTACTATAAAGAGCAACAACCTCAGCATCAGAGTACTCGATTACGAAAGTTGCGCGAACTATTCAGTGTGCTGTTTTGTACGCATTGTTCTGTTGTCATGTGAAAAACAAGCTGACACATGGAACTTTTCCATAGTGTCCTGCACCACAGTTTGCATTGTACGGGAATGTTTTTCTTCTGCTCCAAGGCTTCCTGTGTATATTTGTTCTCCAGGCTATAATGACTCAGTGAAACTTCAGCAGTTATCAGAGTGACAGATTGCTGCACAGCCTAGAGATTACACACACTGTTTGCTGCATGTTGAACCCATCGAGACAGTTATCAAATAAATCATCATCCACCCTCATAGTAAAGCCGAATGTGACATTTTTGGAATCAGAAATATTTCCCGGTCCTCCTCTCCAAACATCTTGGAACATGTTTATTCTCAAGATTATATCTTAAACATGGGCATATTTTCTATGGAACTGATTGAAGAAGGAAAGATGGGCCTTGAAGCAACTAGTGTTTTCTTTTTTTTTCTCATCAAGAGCCTTTCTCAGAGAGGCTTTCTGTTCTTATCACTTTCATGTTACAACCCACATGGACATGTTTATCCACTGCTTCTCTGTGCTCCATCTCTGTCACTTGTAATGGTGTGATTGAAAACAATTACCTTTAATTTTATATAATGTACAGTATATGACTGCCTTAATATTTCAAATGAATCCTCAGATAATGTGTACAGCACGTCTTGCAGCCATCAGAGCTGAAGTAGCCATGGTAACATACTAGCATAGTTCAGGCCACATATTGTAAAATGTGACAATATGTGTCAGATATGTGTCAAAACAGTCACATATTGTAATACAATTAACAGTGTGAGATGTACCACACTGTCCTTCTTGCTGTTCACTAAATAAAGAAGACAGCTTAATATATATAAAGGTTATGAAAAGAAATGAAACGTGGTTCTTCACATCTCTCAGCCTCTTTCTCTTTCTTGTAAATCATCATCAGAATGCTCAGCCACAACACTGGTTCACAAACGCTGTCATGTCACATATTGTCTATTACACATTCATTCCAAAGTTATGAAAACTCTGCTCACTGAAAGCTAGGGCTGTAGTCAAGACCATTATTGTCAAGTCCAAGACCAGGGCAAGCCAAGATCATTGCAAGACAGTGTATTAAGGGGTCAAAGTCAGGACAAGATTGAGTCTAAATAACAGCAAGAATGTCAAGATCAAGACCGTATACCATCATCAAGTCTTTACTTCACCTGGTTTAATAATGGTGTCTTGTGTACTGTGCTAATGATTTAGATAAAGGAATTACTTCTTGTCAAACATTGTGAATGTGAAAAGAAAAGAAACCTTTTTTTTTAAATACAAAATCAAATGAAACGAAATCAAATTATTCAGAAGAAACCCCTTCAACTTAAACTTCACCTTTAAATAATTATTTTTATCAAAAACATGTGCCATAATTATTGGCACCCCAGAAATGTAACGTGAACACAACATAACTGAAGCATGTTACCCATCCATATGGTATGTTTTGAGTTGATGAGAGTGTGTGTAATCCAGGATTTACTTATTTCCTGATTGTGGTGGGCACTGTATGTGGTGAGAAAGCCAATTCCAAATGCGAATAGAGAATCAAGACAGAAAACCTCTCATGACCAGAGTGCATCTCTCACCACCATATGCTCAGAGGCATTGTCAATATCTTCCATATTCTTTTTTCTGAGGCAACAGCAGAAGTAAAATTTAGAAGATTTTCCTGATATAATACACCAAAAAATCCTATAATAAAGAAATAAAAAATTGAAAAGCCTATTTGCTAGTAGGGGACGGATATATGCCGGTTATTTATAAATTTATAAAGTAGCAAGCCAATCTCTCCAAAATCACATGTCATCAGGACAAGCAGTAATCAGCACGGTGAAAAATCCAGTGAGATACTGTAGCCTAACACCTTTCAGAACTAACTAGTAGTGAAGTGTGAAATAAATCTGGCTGTCATGGGACAAATTAAAGCCAGCTCACTCAACAGTGAAAGTCTTTCCCTATAGTTTTAGATGCTTTGGATTTATGAGGAATACAGTATGGACCAGCTATCAGTTTAGATGTTACCTTGAGTTAATGTGCAATTTAAAAGGTTAGATAATAAAGCTCCATGTAAAGAATTTCATCTGAAAATGTAAAAGCTGTGCTATGTTTCAGCCCCAGCAACATGTCGCACCAATAAGCAAAAGTATTTAAAAAACAATGTATGCATTGATATTTTAAACAGTTATCTACTTATACAGCCTTGATTTAAAACTAGTAGCAAAACTGTACAATTAACCAATAAAGAATAACAATTTGTCACTGTGTGGAAATTTGGAGGAATCATATTTTGACTAAAAAGAGTCATAAACAAGTAAAATATGCCACAAAAGCTTCATACTGTAAAAATAATGCATATATCCACCCTCATCTCTCATTATAATGAGCATAGATCTTCAGAGCCAATGCTTTTCACCTTTTAAAAAGACTTATTAAAGAACTAATCCATGACCAAAATGTACATCTCACTAATACACCCACGATGTTTAAGGTATACCCAATCATAAAGAAAGGTACTGTGTGCTCTGTGTTAAAACTGTTTCAATGTGGATTGAATTTCTACTGATGTGTGAAATATGGAAATGTTAATTTGGAGGCAGATGGTTTACATTCATTTCAGACACTGCAACAGTCATGGGCAGCAGGTGGCTCGGCCTGATGCAGAGCTAATTTCACAAAACTAATATCCAAACCAGCAGGGCCGTACAGCTATAACATTATAAATGTAATGTCAGGCTGTGCATGTGCTGGATTTTGCAGTCATACCTTACCTTTTCAGTTATTTTTTTTAAAGAAAAGGAGCCTTGTACTATCTCACTGTCTGTAAAATTAATCATGTACATTGTGAAGATCAGTTAGGTTAAAAAATATTTCTTAACATAACAAACTTAGATTCTATCATGAGAGTGTTATGTCACACTTCATTCTGGTGTTGTGACATAATGATTATAAAATGCTGTGGCTTCTCTGCTGTGGCTGCTTTTGCACACCACACCTGCCAGATCCATCACGATGCTCTACTTTTATGGTATCTCAGGGCTAGTGATGCAATTTCTGCTGCTGTTCATGGCTCTACAAGGACTCCTACCCTAAATCCTCAACTCCTCTTATATTATATTCTGAACTGCTTTACCCTTTATTAGGGTCATAGATAGGCTGGAGCACATCCGAAGTAACTTGGGGCAAAGGTGGGGTGCATCCTGAATACATTCGTCTGAACCTTAAGTATACAGCCTTCACAATATCACATAAGCAACATATATTTAGTTTAGTTTTAGTTAGCAAGTTAATAGCAAGTGTAACAGTACATTTTGTCAAAATGCATGTTTACATTAATATATAAATTCTGGATATAAAATGTTATAAATTGATCCCTAATGAGCAAGCCAGAAGCAATGGTAGCAAGAAAAATAGTTTAAATCATTTTTTCATGATGTAATCTTTACTGATGACTTCAGCACAAAACTGTTTGTGGCATCATAGTGACTGTGGACCAGAAAATTCTTGTCTAAAGCCATCCTCACAGTTTGTAACCACTCTGAGCAGGAGCAAGTGGTTTCCAAGTGATGAGAACTCCGACCAGAAGTAAGGCATCCGGATGGATCAGGCAGGTCCAGACGGCAGTTCGGTCAGGATCAGATCAACCCCAGGATCACTGGCATCAGATCAACCCCAGGATCACTGGTATCAGATCAACCCCAGGATCATTGGCATCAGATCAACCCCAGGATCATTGGCATCAGATCAACCCCAGGATCACTGGCATCAGAAGTTCCATGTGTAGCTTGACAGGAAATAATTAAGAATATCTCCACGGCTGTGTGTGAGTATAAGCCTGAGTGCTGTAGCTGATCACAGCCATGAGATATATTTACTTTACCACATGGATATAAGTGTAAAGTTTCCTTTATACAACAGTTCTCTAATCTTAGTTGATGTATTGGACACCATTGATTAAACAGTACTATTTACATTTACAGCAGTTTGTTGACACCCTTATCCAGAGCGACTTACAACTGAGTAGTTGAGGGTTTAGTGCCTTGCTCAAGGGCCCAACAGTTCAGATTGGTGGTACTAGGACTTGAACCCTCAACCTTCTGATAGGTATCCCAGAGGCTTAACCACTGAGCTAACATTGTTAAAGGTGCTTTTGTTAAAAATGGAGACCTCTTTACTTTCCATCATCATTTACCAGCTGATGATATCACCAACTCTACTGTAAAACAATTCTCAACTAGTAAGTGAAATAGAACAGATGAATGAAGTGATATACACAGTAGAACGTCCCAGTGCGTTTATACTAACACTGCTTGACCAATCAAATTACTGAACCAGAACTAACTGTGGTATAATTTATACTTCTGCACTATCCTATATTTCTTTCTCATGCTGGGAGTTTTTCCTCTCTGCTTTTACATCTGGATTGCTCAGTATTATTGTGGTAGTGTTTCTTGTTCAATGTGTGTAGCAACTCTCAGATTCTGGATACTGAAAACACAGACAAAGGGGAAAGCTCACGCTATTTAATCATTTTCACTTAAACTGGGCACTTTTCACTTGCAATTTATTTCCCAACCTGACGCTTTTTATGCAGCAATCCACACACTATTCACACAGACACACAACTACTCTCTCTCTCTCTCTCTCTCTCTCACTCTATCTGGCCAATACACTTAAATAGCTGGTAATTACATAGAGGTGTAACTCATCAACATGTTACCTGCTAGTGCTATCTGAATCCTCTCTGCTTTCAGAGTGTGCTCAATCATGCCCTTGCTGCTATTATATATGTTATCAACTCAAACTGACTTGAATAAACAGTGGTATAAAAAGTTGATTTTTGAAGGACTGTAAGAGTTCTTTTGAAGGACTGTAAGAGTTGCTTTTCATATTACATATTAGTATTAGAAAACCTTCCACTTCAGCTTTACTTAGAGCTATGACATGAAACTTCATGAAATACAGCTGTAACATTTTAAGATTTAAACTTTTGTATAAGGTACCAGAGGTTTATTACAGAGCCTGTGTCCGTGTCTGTTTTAGACTTTGTTGGGCTTGGGTGGGGCCTGGGCGTTCCCTGTAGTCATGGCTGGATAATTACTATTGAGTCTCTGAGAATAGCAGCTATGAGACCACAGTTCTTTTACTCGCTCTCTCATTCTCTCTCTCTTTCTCTCTCTCACACAGACCAGTAACATGCAGGTTATATATATATATGTAGTCACGTAAGAATAGAGGACAAGACATGTGTAGAGTCAAGTTCTGATCCCGGGCTCATGAGCTTTAGTTATTTGTTTGATTAATTATGAAACATTTTACATTTAGATTTTATCATATTTGGCAAACCCCTCATCCAGGGCGATTTACATTCATTCTTTTTTTATACACTAAGCAATTGAGGGTTAAGGGCCTTGCTCAATTGCTCAACAGTTGGAGCTTAGTGTCACTCGGGGTTGAACCTCTGACCTATGGATTAATAAGCCAAAGCCTTAACCACTGAGCCACCACTGAAATACTCTTCTACTAGTAACTTGTTTTTTTTTCTTCCAATAGAATTATACTCTATATCCTTTTCCCCCCACATACTATTTAATTCAATGTGATGTAAATAGTGTACATTTAAAAATTTTTAAAAAGGGAAATCTTTATACAAGTTTAAAAAATGTCTTAATAGAAAGCTCCAGTTTAAACACCAACCATTCATATTTAAAACAAACAAACAAACAAACAAACAAACATTCCTAGCATTATTCTCAAAAAGACACTTAATACACAGTTTCAGTGTTTTGGTGTGTTACAGCAGAAGTTCTCAGACTTTTGGCAGCCAGGTGCAATATATTGGACCCAGAGAGCTTTTAATTTCTGAATTTTCTACTTATGGACCATATTTTTACATAAAAAACTACATTTTAGGCTAATTCGCCCTATTAAACATAATAACTAGAAGCATTTGGAAAGATCAAAACTCTGCCAGAGCACCTTATTTCCCTCTTTATTATAATGTTTACTAAATACTATTTACATAGTTCTTTTCTTAACTAGCCAGATGGTGGTCCAGAACTTTTCGAGGCCAACCAATAACTAACCACCAGAAGAAACGGTCTTTTTCCAGGCCCTCACCGAACTCCGCCCACACCTGAGATTTTGCATCTGCGACAGCCCGAGCTGCAGTTTGGCCTGTCAGTATCCGTCCACTGCCTCAGAAGTCCTCGATAGGCCTCCTTCTTTAGCTTGACAGCCCCCCTCATCGCAAGTGTCCACTACCTGGTTTGTGGGTTGCCCCCACTACAGGCAACGGAGACTTTCCGGCAACAGCGCCGGGCTGCTGCCTCAATAATTGAGACACGGATCATGGCCCATTCAGACTCCATGTCCCAGGACTTTCTAGGGATGTGGTTGTAGCTCTGACGGAGATGGGAGTTGAAGGCCCTTCTGAAATGAGACTCCACCAAATGTTCCTAGGAGACAAGAATAACAAGCTTGGGTAGCCCAGGTCTGGAGGGCAGCTTCCCCTGCTATCGGAGCCAGCTCACCACCAGGTGATGATCAGTTGACAGCTCAGCTTCTCTCTTCACCCAAGTGTCCAGAACATATGACTGCAAGTCCGATGACATGACTACAAAGTTGCCTGTGATAGATATAAATGTTAGATATTAACTAATTTTTGTGGAGGCATTGTAGTCTTAATTTTTTATAAATTTAATGCAAAATTCTTTAAATTGCCTCAATCCTGGAGCAGTGGAGGCCCGGTGGTAGGGTGCTGGATTACTGATCCCAAGCTTAGGGGTTCAAGCCCCACCATCACTGGGCTGTCACTGCTGTCCTCCAGTGCAGCTAACTGGGTTATCAAATGCCAGCCATGTCTCTCACTGTCTGTAGTGAGAGACACGTAAAACTGCTGACTTTCAAAAAGAGTGACATTGGATTAGAAATTGAAATTGGATTGCTGTCAGCATGTTTCTGCCTTGCGATGCCACTGTCCAGGGTGTACTCTGCCCTCGCCCAGAGTCGGCTGAGATGGGCGCCAGCCTCCCCATGACCCTTATTAGAATTAAGCAGTTATGAAAATGAATGAATGAAAGAATGCCCCAATCCTGCATTGGTCAAGAACTCTTTAAAAAATTCCCAGTTCTTGACTGTGAACCATACTGCTGCCACAATCTACTGGAATGGTAATTCGCCTATACTTCACTCCAAAAATGTAATCAAAGTCAGTTCATAACTTTTTGTGTAAAGTTGCTAATAAACAAACAAATATAGAGAAAAACATAATCTGCTTGATGTAGGTAATATATGGCTAATTATTAATGTTGACTAGTAATTAAATGTCGACTAGTTAAAAAAGTCAAAATTATGGAAATACGTGTAATATATTGCCACATTACTTGGAATTTCCACCACTGTAATTTTTGAATGATGTACATTCATGGATATGCTTCATGGACCCCATTTTAGGAGCCACTGTCTCCTCCAACACTCCAATGCTGTCAGTGAGTAGGTTGCATCTTGGCACCTCAACACTATTTTTACTGCCTTTGCCCTCTTGAGACTTGTGCATTGGTGGACAGCATGGTTGAAGGCATCAGGACCTCATGCATATTAATGCAACAGCTTTATGAAACAGTCTCTGACAGTGTCTCTCGGGTGGCAGTATGAACTCCTGCTGTGCTGAGACACCTCAGACCCAAAGGGAGAATGCAGCTTTTTAGAGAAACAAGTGCAGTGAACTCTGGTTGTTTAGTCAGGGATGAGAGTCAGAATGTTTGCTTGTAATTTTTTGCTTAGAAAGTCACCATCATTGACCAATATCTTATTTTATTGTATTTTCCATGGTGTTTTCCATTTGGTGGACATCCTTATCCAAGGTGACATGTACTGTATAATAGAGGGTTAAGGGACTGGCAGTGGCAGTTTGGCACTGCTGGCATTTGAACTCATGACCTTCTGATCGTAGTTCAGATCGTATTTCATAGAAGTCTGGATAAAGCGTATTACACACACCTGCTTTGGCTAGTATTTTTAACCAGATGTGCACCTCCCCTTTCTGCACCTACACTGTTCCTGAAGGAAGAGAGGACAGTGTAGGACCTGGTGCTAAAAATCAACTGCAGTTCTCTCATGCACACAAAGGTCTTGGTAAGTGGCCACTAAATATTCTTGATGTCTAGAAGTGTACTATATACAGCAACAAGTAAACATTTTATACACCAGGCAGGAGCTTGTTTGTCCTAGCGACAAAGTTGAGTTATGCCTGTGCCTACTTTGTGAGTTCAGTTTTGGAGCCACCACAAAGTAAATTTCCTGACAGCCAATCCCTAAAAGTAATCCTAAGACTAAATGGCAAAGGCTGTGAAAATCTATTTTACTAATTTATAAACCGTGGTAAAATGGAGAGTTTCGCTAGAGGGTGCCAAGACAAGTGCCCCTTGTTCATGCTGCAGAGAACCAACAGGGTGCTACTACCTTCATGCTTTATTGTACGTAGGTATGGTGTTCTTTGGATGGTAAGCTGTTATTGGGTTTCTGCCAGGTATACCATTTGGCATTGGTCTCATCTGACCATGACACCTTTTTTCCATTTGGCCTTAGAATCATCAAGGTGCACTTTGGCCCAGTAGTCTTTTTTCTTGCAACTCTAACGTACAACACACATATTTGTGGCATGTTCGTAATATTGTTATCAAATGCATTTAATGACCACACTTTGCCAAAAATCCCTGTAACTGCTGCAAAGTTGCCTCCATTTTGGAGGGAAAGCCTGATCCAAGAAAGGTCCTTGTTGTACCAAACACTTTCCACTTCCTGATATATGGACTTTACTGTGCAATCGTCTCCCGACTTGTGCCTGTTAATTACTTTTGTCTCTAGGATCTTTTGAGAGTGCTTTGCCACCCATAGTCCAGAATAGATATGATTTAGGAATAGCTGATTAACTAATTAGAATGATTACAGTTGATCTAAAGTGGAAGCAAATTAGATTGGTTTGCAATGGAGAAGGTGGTTAGTTACAGCTTAAGTATGTTTAGGTGGGGGAGATCCTTATAAAATAAAAAAAATTATAAAGTGTCATCATTTCAGGCTGCAAAGCAACAAATTGTAAATATCTTGAAGTGTGTCTGTGTAAGAGAGAGAGAGAATAATTTCTATACTCTATAGTTTCTATACTATTGAATAGCGGTACATAGAGAAATATTTCCTTTTGACAATAAAAAGATTCTATCACAAGACTGTCTGCTTTACATGAAAATTGGTGGTAAAGAGGAGCAGCTTAATTAGCTTAAATAGAGAAGAGATGACACTCCCATAACATATGAAAAAAGGCACTGCTTATGGTGAAAAAAAATTACACACTTTTACTAAGTATATGTGGCAAACCATCAGTGTTTGATTTTCCAGATGACAAAAAACAGACCGGCACAAGATTAAAGCGAGCATTCCAGCCAAAAACTTTACATGGGTTTTTTACATTTCGTTTTGTGTGAGTGAGGGGAGGAGTTGGATGTGATTACACACTTGTGCCAGTTTTAAAAAAAATTATATTCTTTCTCAGATGTGGGAAGGCTTTTGTACTGAGAACTCATTAATCTATGACATTACTTGAAAACATAGTAATAGTGAAAAGATTCTTAATTTGTTAATGAGGGAATGATATGTAAATAAACAGATGTGTTTGACCTGGTACTGGATAATCAAGAGGGCACGTTTGGAGCTTAGCCACTCACTGTTTAGCAAACAAATGTGGTGTTCATTTGTTAGACATTGTAGATTTCACTTCTCAGTTCCCATCAGTGCTTCATTTAGGAAATGGATTTGTACTGTGGTTGTCAAGAACATCCTCACTTGATCAGTCTTATGAGTGGATTGCAGGCCCTGTGCCTGCGAAATATCTAGATGTAGTGCAGATGTATTACATTGTATATCTGCAATCATGTTGAATGTTTGAATTTTGCATGATGCCGAAAGCAAGTTTCAACATCTGGGCTCAGCTGCTTTTAATAAACATTAATATACAGTTATTGCCACAATTATTTGTATTTTTCGAACCCATGCCAAATTATAATTTATACGGAATTTTTATTGTATAACTGACAAATAGCCAATGGTTTCATCTGGCTGGATCGATATAGACAAGTGGAGATAT
>JBCNYG010000022.1:20161666-20171833 GCA_039654305.1 Porochilus rendahli | reverse complement strand
ATATAAACCTATTCTGTATTTAAATATATATGTTTCTATGGCCTTTAAAGCACTTTGGTTTAACATCTGTACTTCATTAACGTGCTGTATAAACAAATGTGACTTGACTTGATTACATACTATATAGACATTATGATCCTTTTGGACCTTGTAATTGTGAAAGATGGTGTAGTAACTGAAATACCTTCAAGGATGTTAAACATTAATATGAATTCCATGAACTCCAGGCAGTATATAAGAAGCTGGGCTCATGAAAGAGGAAACTGCTGCATAAGCATGATAAGCATGAACATTAACTGTCACTTTGTTTTTGTATGAACTATTGAACATGATTCTTTTGCAAAGGAATCTGCATTACACAACATGAGCAGAATGTGGGAAAATACTACACAGTTCATCGTGGACTTCTCAATGACTCAGCATGTCCGTGAAGGACATGGCCAATAGTATGCACGCAGATCGGTTTGAAAAAATTATTGTTTTAGAAGGGAAAAAAAGAATGGCAACAGAATACAACTGATGATTTATGTGCAATTCATGCTTCCTCATACATGCATTACAAAGGTCATGAACGTTTTTATTAAAACGGTATATGATAGACACTTAATAACAACATATTTACACACTTCTTAATGGTCTATACACACCAGGACAGCCTATAGCTGAAGAAGCACTGTTTTACTTCTCAATTGTAAATTTTATTCAATGTAATTTACTACACTGTTGCGAGGTGCACAAACATCTGGTGTAGAGATGTTGCATCCTACATCAGTCAAATGCCATCCATTTGTACCCTGTTGAGTGAATTGTAGAATTAGCTTTTATACTAGTTTTATTAGATTTTTTTGTTTATTATTATAGACACATGTCAATAGTAATGTGCACCTACCAAAAATGTCAACATTGGTATCCAAGTTCTGGTGTGTGCTTATACAGAGATAATTATGAATATCCAGGTCATAATTATGTAGCAGTGTGTAGTAAGTAAGAGAGTAGACAAGTAAAACACAGTAAAACATTTACATTACAGGATTTTTGCACCATGGTGTATGATACTCGGGCATAGTAGTAGTCGGGTGGCGTACTAATTAGCACGTCCATGTCACAGCAAGAAGGTCTCTGATTCGATGGCCGGGCACAGGCTGTTGCTGTGTGAAGTTTGCATGTTCTCCCTATGCTTGCGTTTCTAACGGGTAGTCCGGTTTTCTCCCACTGTCCAAAAAAATCCATAGTAGGCTAAATGGCTGTTCCAAATTACCCCTAGGTGTGAGTGTGTGTATGAAGGGTGTGAATGGTTTTGACCCTGCAATGGCCCTTGCCCAGAATGGGCTAAGATGGGTGCCATCTCCTCCCCGTACAGTTTACCTCCAAATCTGACCTCTCTTTTGGCTAATAATACATGATTATAATAATGACTGATAGCACTGATAAGTTACAAAAAAAAACTCCCCGCTTTTTTTTAATCAAAAGTATTTTTCAGGCTTGCTGATTGTATCAGGCATTCATTAATTTCTCATTCATTTTCTCATTCATTTTACATATATTGCAATATTGTTTAATAAACAAACTAGTATTTGTACAGCTTGTGTACTGTTCCTCTCCTTCATCTGCTTTTGTGTGTTATCTGTAATATTTAACACTTATTCATATCTGATATCTAAAATGACACTGAAAAGGGAACTTCTTTTACTAACCTTTTTTTCTGACCATGAGTCAGAGTACCATTCCAAGAAGTATTTTGTTCTTTCGTGAAGACATAATGATATATCATTTTTTCCCCTCATACCCTTTTTCACACTAGTCACCATATAGAGTACATAGTATACTGCTATAATATTGCACATATTTATTTTATTTTATCAAAAATATTTTTCTTTTTAATTTATTAGGGTTTTTTTTTTTTTTTTAAATAAAGCTTTTGTTATAATGTGAAATGTTTATTGCGATAGGATGTTTTTCATTTTTGTAACAAGATATTTTCATATTGTGATGACAGACAAGTTTATCTTTTTTATATTTTTATTTTTACTATACAGCACAATTGAAACCATGCAACATATTTCTCATGCTCAATAAAAGAAGACCCTCACCAGGTCTCAACCTAAGCATGAAAATGAATTTAATCAAATTGTGTAAACAAGCCATATTCCTCGTTTTTTTCTGTTCACACACTAATTCCATATTCAAACATCAGTTTGAAGTTACAGCCATACGTAAATTATATAAGTTAATATAACATACAAATGTCATGTTATTATATTCACAACCACTGGATATGAGCAACTGTGGAACTAGGATATTAGCTCATGTACCGAAACAGAGAAAACAGTTCAAAAACGCACATAAAGCTGACTGGATATTCTTAATAAGCCTTTTCTGCATCTTGGCTCACACTAAGCATTATGGAATCGGGGCTACCAAGAGGGTGAACTGTGAGCCCTGTGTTGGCCCTGGTCTGGTGAGCTGTTCAGGGTGTACCCCACCTTTGCCTAGAGTTGGCTTGCATGGGCTCCAGCTTCATCGTGACCCTAATAAAGTGACTTGTAAAATTAAATGAGATGGAAAAACACTTTAGGCAGGCTTTTTACTGAGCTTATTTTTACTATAGCTAAACATCCGTTTTTACTGATGCTTGACTTCCTCCGAGACAGATACACACCTATTACAACAACAAAAAAACATTTCAAGTTTGCGTTTACTTTGCCAGCAAGGCACGTGAGGCGCATAGCCCACCAAGCAGAAATGATCTTGTATTATTGAGAATCTGATTAAAATAATAAAAATGCTATATTTCTCACAATCCAGTGGATGAATGAGATATTAAAACATTACTTCCGCTCAGTCCCATCCTACATGATTAACAGCCATCTAGGCATTATGCTCCTCGCCAGGCTGTCAACTCATTTATGAAACAATTTTGGGGAGTAACTGTGGATTACTGCAATTAGTTTTAATTTTGTAACAAGATACATACTATATTTTAGCATATAATATAACTGTTATAAACTGACACATCTGCACGTCGTATTAATGTAAAAAATATGTTGTAAAAACATGAAAACATCTTGTTATAGCAATAATCTTTTCACATTGCTGGATTGTGGTCTGTATTTCTTTTTCAAGCATGCTGTGCCACTTCATTTTATACTCAGGATACTCAGAAGGCTAGTGTTTTTGATTTTACATTTTCAAATTCTATAAAATTTTTACATAAAGTTACATTTTCACCTGGACCTTTTTCCACACAGTCTAGTGGTAGAAATTTGGTAAATTGGCAGCATTTAGGAGACACTTACCCAGAGTGACTTACATTTATTAGTTTTATACAACTGAGGGTTAAGGGCCTTGCTCAAGGGCCCAACAGTGGCACCTTGGTAGTACTGGAGCTTAAACCCCTGATATTCAGATCAGTAATCCAGAGCCTCAACCACTGAGCCACCAATACGCCCGCCACAGCTAGAAATGTAACACAAATTAATTTTATTATATGTATTTTCTTTTAGAAATTGGTTTAGCATTGTTTGTTTCGATATTGTCACATTGATATTTTTTGATAGTCACATTGTTTTATAAATTATATTATATTATTATACATATTAGGTAGCACGGTGGTGTAGTGGTTAGCTCCTAGCCTCACAGCAAGAAGGCCGGGGTTCGATTCCCAGCTCGGGTGTTTCTGTGTTTGGATGTTCTCCCCGTGCTAGCGTGGGATTCCTCCGGGTACTCTGGTTTCCTCCCACAGTCCAAAAACATGCACAGGAGGCTAATTAGCTGTTCCAAATCGCTCCTGGTTTGAGTGTGAATGGTTGTGTGAGTGTTGGCCCTGCAGTGTCCTAGTGAGCTGTCCACGGTGTTCCTTGCCCTCGCCCAAAGCGGGTTGGCCTCCCCGCGACCCTAATAAGGATTAAGCGGTTCAGAGAATGAATGAATGTATTATATACACAATTTCCTCTGGAATCAAAAGAGTATCCTAATGATGCTTATTCCATATTATTTTTAACCAGACCTGTTAAACACTCATCTGTATAGGCAGTTAAGTACTATAACTGTAAATGTAACAGATGTGTTTAGAAGTGATAATGTTTTAACTATTTTAATACACAGTGGATTCATACAGAGTGCTCGTGCTTGGGGGTGTAACCTTCATCCTACAATTCCCTGAAGTATTCTGGCTCATGGTAGTGAAGCACATCTTCCAGGCCCTGACAAACCTCAGAGGAGATTGGACCGGTTTATTCTTTGGGGGGGTTTTCTTTTTTTTTTTTTCCTCAAGCAGTTGTGAAGTCAATTTTCAATACGTCATGCTAGTGCCATGTTTTAATTGGAATGGCATCATCGCCGCTGTGATTGGCTGTTAACCGCGACGTGTGTGTGATGGGCGTTCCAAACACAGCTGCGCCAACTATAACACAAGTGGCGCGCGCGCTCGGTCACTCATACACGCACAGCGCATTCAGCCCAGCACGAGCAAGGCGCGCGCGCATAGTACTCCGGATCAGGGAGAAAGACAGAGAGAGAGAGAGAGAGAGATAAAAAAATAAATAAAGACAAGAAAAGAGTTTATAATAAAGCGTTTAAAATAGAAGAGAATATGAAATCCATCTACCAGCTGCTCAGCCTGCTGTTCGTGTTCGGCAGCTTGCGCGTGGACGAGCTGGAGGCTTGCTCTTGCGCGCTCACGCACCCGCAGGACGCCTTCTGCAACTCCGATATCGGTAAGCAGCGCTTTCTGTCGCACTCACACACGCCTTATTGCTAAGCACGGGTACATTTCTAAAGTTTCAGCACCACGTGGAACTCAGTACTGGCCTCTACGCGTGACTTTGTGGCGGTGAGTGCATTCTTCGTGAGGTGCATTCAGCAGGGTGTGCTTGTTTTTTTTTTTATATATATATATATTTTTAAAAATGGCTCCAAACGCCCCCTGTGCGCTCTACCCGCTCACTACGCACTTAGGAAAAGTTGGAGTGTTGCGCCTGCACCCGGAGGGAAGGAAGAGTTAACGGTCGCCATGGCAACACGGCCACTGGCACCGAGTTGTTGTTTTTGTTGTTGTTTTTCTCTTCCTGAACAAACGGGCGCCTTCTGAGCAATAAGAGAGGGCTGGTCGTTGTTTTTCTAACCCCAGGTTCCCACTCGTGTGATTTTAAGGAGGTACCCTCTAGCCATGCTTAGCTTTTCACCCTGAAGGACAAACTGGACCGTCTGTCTGGGGTTCACTCATGGGCTGCTGAATGAGCACAGCATCACTAATATCACCACCTTAAAGGAATGAATCCAAACACGCGTGTTTTAAAGGATCACAGCACACTGTGATCTGATCACCCAAGCTTGCATTCAGGTTGGAGCAGACAGAACCCTTCAGAAACAAGTCCACTGCTCTGATCAGATGCCAAAACAACCAGACTGAAGTGTACTGAGGTCTACAATACCAGACACTAAGTTAATAATGTACTACACGAGAATGGGGAAATTATGTCGCCGGTCTGATTTAGGAAAACCTCGTTCATATAGTTTACATAAAAAATTATTACAGATTTTTTTGTAGCTTGTTCAAATCCAAAAATGATGTCACTGCCATCTGTAGCCAGGAGCACGAGAGAGCTAAATTGGCCGTACTCTCAAAGAGAAAGGGGTGATGTACTCCTCGTCCCTGTCACTCACACTGGCGCGAGCCCATCACAGGTGCCTGTGAGGTAATGTGTGTGGAGATGGGTGGATAGCACTGGCCAAATCCTGATGTTGTGCGAACAGTAGTTTGAAAAGTCAGCTGGGATCATGTGCCTAGCATGGAGCAGGTAATGGCCTTTGCCCTACCTGCTCACAGTAGTGGCTGTCATGTGACAGGTGACCGCTATCTGGTGGGTGGGAATCATTTATTTTATTATCATATTTGTAATGTGTAGAATGGATGTGATTATATCATAGTGTAAAAGAAAATCTCATGACAATACTGGCACTTTCAGGAAGAAATACTTTTAGCACTCTGGTATTTAGTTAACCTGATTAAATCACATGTGATGAGGCTGGATTATGATTCTGAACTCAGGTGACTGCTTTGAAAATACAGGATCAAGTTGTGTTGGATGTATGAAAACAAGTTGTGTTAATGGAACTCTATTCAGTGACGTTGAACAGATGAACACATTTAAATTAAGTAAATTCAATTAGCTTTATTTTTTTTGGACCAGTGAACGTTATCATTGTTTAATGAACCCATATGGTGTTGAATTAACTCTTAAAATACTTAACATCATACCCTTTTTTCAAATTTACTGCCTGGTGTCATGATTTCACTGATAATTCCAGGTTAGTGTGAGATCCACACCAGCTTGCTACAGAACATACATTAAACCTCTTCTCTGATCACAAATCAGATTTCTTACTGTGTGTTTATTTCTTGTCTGTTTATGGGATCCATCCTGACCACTGTCAAATAGTGCAATCCTAAAACAATCCTGTTTTGCTTTTAAAAATTTGATCGTAGGTTTCCCATTTTGAAGAAGAATGACAAAAAGACAGACTCGTGGATTTCTTTTCTACCACTCGAAATCCATTGTACCAGCACAAGTATGAGTCAGGTGCTCTAAATAGTAATGATATGCGGAACCAAAATACATGGAAATTTTTAGAAACCTACTGCTGTCCCTTTCTTTTATTAGTAGCTGGTTAATTGCTCGGCTTCTCATTTGCATAAAAAGAAACAGCTCATTTTATTTCATGCCACTGGCCCCGCCTACTTCCCATTGCCAACAGCTGCTTCACTCTTATTCATGACTGACTTCCAGCCACTTTTTTTTTGTTGGAAACCTTCAGAGTTGCACCAGTTCTGGTAGTTTCATTTGTGTCTTAGTTATGTGTACAACCAAATCATAGGTCCTCCTGAACTTGCAGACACGGTTTGTACTAAAAGGAAAAAAACATTTTATGGTGATAGAACACTTAGCCATGAAAAGGACCTGTGAGCACCCTTTTTAATAGAGGGGTGTTCCATGTTAGTAGTGCTTTTTTGTTCTCAGGTATAGAAATAGCTCGAGCAAAAATGAAAGAAATACCAAATGCAACATTTTCAGTGCTACTGAGGAAATTTTAAAGTCTAAAAAGTTGTTTTAGGAGGTTTGCCAGTACTGCAATGACACTGTGATCGTGATACTCAAAAACTGTTACTTGGAGCACTTCAAGGAAACTTCCAACAAGAACTTTGAAAGTATTTTGAAAGCACACAGAAGCTGAAATTCTTTGCAGCCAGAGTACCATTTACCTGTAATAGAAGTTCCACTGACTCCCTCAATGCAGACTGAGTATATGAATGTAACCATTTGTCACGTATTTTATGATCCTACAATAGTATTTTGGCTATTTATTGGAGCACTGCAGCTTCTCCCTCCAGAACATTCACACCCACAGAACCCATTAGGTCCAAGTCATCATAAAAAAAACATTATTAATGGGTCTTTTTGTTTCTGGGTTAGGTTTTGGATTAACCCTGTACAATTGTAATAGTCTGCTTGATAAAACAATTTCAATCCAAGAAGTCTATCCTTGAGTTACATAAAGAGAGAGCACAAGCCTCCCCCAAGCAAAATAATTAAATATATTCTATCCCACAGTGGTAAAGAATCCCACAAAAAATCCTGGATGCAGCATTTGATTCGGATCGTCATTGGCCTGCTGTAATACTACACTTCCAACCTATCTCACAATGTTAAAGAATCTTTCAACAATTCCTAGAAGAATCGAATGGACTGTCATTTGGGCTACACTCCACTCCTCCAAAGAAAGTCCATCAAAACCCATTCATAACTCGCTGTGTAAACAATCAAACCTACACCAACAGAATCCACCTCCTTAGTGGAAGTAACAAGTCTTGACCGAAAGCACACACACAAAATGCTGACCCACATATCAGATACAGAGGCAGAAGAGAGACCAGGCAACAGTGGAGCAGGTTCTGAAAGGTGAAGGGAAGCGGCTTTAATCTCCAGAGTCTGGGAGTATGTGTTACAAGGCCCCGCCCAACATTCTTCCCATCTCAGTCTCTGAGTGATCCTAAGCCCAGGACAACGTGCTTTACTCTGAAACCCAGTAAAAAGGTCATGACCAAGGAAACAGGAAGTATTTAATTTCTTAAACACATGATAGAGAGCCAAGAGAGTCGTCTTCCTCCTGTGGTTAACCACTGATGCTCCATAGGGCTCCTTGTGAAACACCAGGCGGGTCCTGGCGCTCACATGTTTAGGTAACATGAGAACTTCAAGCGAAGTCCGATTGGGCTCAATTTCCTTGCCCATTGTTATACCCAGTGCTTTACATCTGCTTTAATCTTCCTGTCATAACATTTTCAGTGCCATTTATAATACTGAAATGGTTCTGTATACTTATGGTATTACTTTATCGCACATAGAATGACATTAATGATCCCTCTCCATGCTGTTGATTACAGACTGCTATGTGTCCAGTCCTATCCAGAAACACTACGGCATGAAACCACAGATGAGGGAGAGAGGGGGGGGGGAGAGGGAGGGAGAGAGAGAGAGAGAGAGAGAGATTTTACAGGACTGAAAGTCTATTCATTGTGAAATTTTTCTTTTAAGATCTTCCATGTACCAGATTAGTGTTTTGCCCTGCACTTTGGTCTTTGAGATTTAATTCATGTTAAAGAATCACAGCCAAGGTGCAAGAAAGAGGGGCTTTTGTGTGCACTGATGCAGTTCAGACCAGACTGTGCCTAATATGGACCGTCTCTGGCAAGAACAATCATGCAGGTTTGAGTCAAAGCCAAGTGAAGAGTGGAACATTTAAAGGTTAAAGAACCCACAGCCTTTTCACAAACAAGGGAAAAGGTCAAGGTACATCATTTCAGCCTGAAACTAAAAAGGAGGCAAATCAGCAATTTTCCCTGTGTATTGTTCTTTTGCAAACGTTTGATGTCCCATTTCTGAGCTGTTTATAATGACAGGGAACTACTTTAGGTAAGCAATCCTTTAAATCTCATAATTTATGGTCCTTATTAGAAGTTCTTTGATTAAAATATGTCCAATCTACATGGAATGTTTAGCCTCTTGGCAATCTGTAAAACAGCTAGTAACGGCAATCCTTGTGAGTTACTGTATATGTATACTAAAATTTGTGCTTATAGGATATCTGTAGCATGTTTCATGTTGGATTACTGTATATAATTACTATTACAGAAGAACTAGGTAGTCCTGTATGATTAATGGGGTACTGCACTGTACTGAAATGTGTGTGTTTTTACTACAACCAAATTATATGACTGGCAAGTGATGAAACAAATCAGTATTGACTATTTCTTAAGTATGTGGCGAAATGTTAATCATTAATACATTTCATTATAACTGTGCCAAGTCTTACATCTTAGCTGACTCTGAGCGAGGGCAGAGTACACCCTGGACAGCTTGCCAGGCTATCGCAGGGCAGAAACACACTGACGGCAATGCAGCCTACTCTTTATGAAAGTCAGCAATGGTTCTTTTTTATGCCTCTCACCACAGACATTGAGAGCCATGGCTTGCATTTGATAACCCAGTTAGCTATCAGCCATGTCAGACTCCTAAATATTTTATACATTTTTTTATAAAACCAATTATTTCCACATAATAGTAATTGCTGATATTTATTGTCTTATTTAATTTAAGTTTACATACATGAAAAAAAAGATAATTAATCTTATAGCTAGTGTGTGAGGAGCTAGACAAGGGGTCTCAAACTCGATGTACCCGAGGGGCGCTGGAGGCAGGGTCTGGGTGAGTCTGGGCTGCATCAGGGTTTTCACAAGAAAAGCTTTGTTTTTAAATTTTCAATCTTCTCAAATCGCTTTATTTTTTTTTAACGCAAAATAGGATGAAAAAAGAAATAAACAAATTGAGAATTAATAAGAAAACAAACAAATCAATCAGTAATAAGTAAAATAATAGATTTCCCCTGTCAGAGATGTATGAGGGGCGGCACGGTGGCGTAGTGGTTAGCACGTCCGCCTCACAGCTAAAAGGTCCTGGGTTTGATTCCCAGCTCGGGCGTATCTTTGTGGAGTTTGCATGTTTTCCCTGTGCTTGCGTGGGTTTCCTCCGGGAACTCCGGTTTCCTCCCACAGTCCAAAAACATGCACAGTAGGCTAATTGGCTGTTCCAAATCACCCCTAGGTGTGAG
>JBCNYG010000022.1:20110224-20130882 GCA_039654305.1 Porochilus rendahli | reverse complement strand
GGGGAGAACATGCAAACTCCACACAGAAACGCCCCGAGCTGGGATTCGAACCTAGGACCTTCTTGCTGTGAGGCGGACGTGCTAACCACTACGCCACTGTGCCACCCTCTTTTGAAATAAATAAACACAATACTATCACGAGCGGCACGGTGGCGCAATGGTTAGCTTGTCTGCCTCATAGCAAGAAGGTCCGGGTCTGATTCCCGGGCTCGGGGTGTTTCTGTGGGGAGTTTGCATGTTCTCCCCATGCCTGTGTGGATTTGCAATAAAAAATATTTGTAATATCCTATTATAAAAGGAGTTCAATCCTTTTGTAAGCCACTGTCAATAAGGTAGGTATGTAACTTTATTAGTACCTGTAGGTACATTAGTTTTGCAGCCAGCATGATCATGACATCCATTAAAACACAAATAAAGTACAGATGCAACATAGAAGACATACCAGACATGTAAAAAAATATATTTTTTGTAATTGCCGGCATTTAAACGTTATCTGTCTGTTTGTCTGTAACATAATACTGACCACATCCGTGCATGGAATTTCACCAAATTTGGATGGGACACTAGCCTACCTGAATGTCAGAGTTTAAATTCAAATTTATTTGTCACGTACAAAATCATACACAGTACAATATGTAGAAGAAACATCAATATCAAGAAGAAAAGAACAATAACTATAACTATTTAAATGACTTTATAGTTAAAGTTAATATAAATATAAAAATCTAAAAGTACATAAAAAATAAAATAAATATAAAATAAAAATATAATAAATGAAAATATATAAAATCAAATCAAAATAAAATATGGCATACAGAAATATATATAAAATGAAATATAAATGCAGAATAAATGCAATGGCAATTTTACAGTACACTGTATGTAAAGTGTCAAGTTTATACAAGTGTAAAGTGAAGGGGAATTGAGAAAAGGGTAGTCTATTTGGTTTTGGAATATCAAGGTCAACGGTGAAGGTCAGAGCTAGGTCACAATTTTTTTTGAAGATGAAGTTTTTTGAAATGAGTGCTGACAGACATGCCATCACTATGGAACACTAACAGGAAACCACACATGGACCTTCAAATGAGACAATTCCCTTTGAACTTGAGTGACCTCAAAAGGTCAAACCCCATCTATCTTGTAAGACCTTTAAATGAAATTGTCCTATCGCAAATATGGTCACATTCACATACTATTAAACATAAAACAAGCACATGGGTAATTAAACCAGTACCCATACAGGAGCTATTTGCTACATTATCTATACTGTGTGTCAGAGCTTCCTTGCTCTCTGTGAGTATCCCTCTAGGTATCATGTCTTAAAGCTATGTTTAAATGTCACAGTCTAAAGTTTACCAAGGGCAAGAGCTCCATGGTGATAAGAGGAAAAAATCCAAATAATGGCATAAAAAAATAAACCTTGTTCTGATTATTTCACTCAGACGGTAGACTCATGTAGCCTTACAGTCATTAGTGTAATGAAAGTGAATGTGTTGTATTATCCAATCAGATTATTCAATCAAAGTGAAAATTACACAAAAAAGTCTAACGTGTATGGTTAATTTGGTTTTTCTTTGTGTTTTGCTTGAATAAAAGAGCATCTTGTCTGTTTACCATGTTTGGTATTCAGAGGAAACACGGCATGATTCCAGTACCGCGTTACGAACATGAAACACTTCAGGTCAGCTTAGAATGTGCTAAAGAGAAACTTGGGAATTAGTTCAACTATACAGACCAAGTCAGGCATGCAGCACCGAGCCATCTACATACCAGACTGGATCTGGTTGTTGTGCTTGGCTGGAAGTACTGGCAACCTAAACACAGGTTTTTTTAAAGTGTTTTTTAAGGACGGTGATGACAACATGAAAGTTTGACGGCAAGGACATGATGCAGGTTCTCTGACTACCAAACCATGAAGTAATATGACATTATGAACAATTTGGAATAAACGACTTCATGATTAAAAATGAGCAAATGATTCAAATTCATGATGCTCTCACCTGGAAGGCAGTGGTTTAGTGCCACCGCCCTCCCCCCTTCAAAAGTTCTTAATCACTGGGTTAGCCCTCTAAACATTAAACATCAGTGTATATAGTTGTTTTCCCAAGCAGAATGGGTTTATTTATCACATTAATTTTTTAAGTGCATTGTGGGTTATTGTGGGTCCGATAAACAAGCAACTAAAAAAAAGAAGGAAGAAAATATCTGATTCTCACTCCATCTCACAGACAGAAAATGCTCTATGTGCTCTGGGTGGTCTTGAGCTCGAAGCACTCTGTGCAGCTGGATGCCTCCTTATAAGGCAGCCGGACAGAGCTTAGATAATACAAAAATAAGCATGTAGCCCCAAGCTAATTGGTAGGAGAGAACTGGGAATGAAAAAGAGAAAGGTTTTTAGTTGAGCTTTCTTTATTGTTGGCTGTGCTGGTACATTTGTTTACAGGTAGGGGCATAGATGGCACTTCAATATGACACACCATCACAGCAACGACATCTAAAGGTCCAAAGAGCCACCACATTGAAGCTCTTTGATTAAACAGAAAATATTACTCATGTTCCACCTTTTTGACTCATAAATGTTGTTACCAGATGCCAGAGTGTTAAATAACAAGGTTAGTTTAAGTTTTTCCCCTGGGCTGGTTGATCTGGCTGTAAACACAATGTTTTCGCCTTTTTTGAGTGGTGGGGGTCAGGGGAACATGTGTGTCATGGTGTGCTGAGCAGTCTGATTAACTGGCCTTCCCCCACTGTCCCCCCATGCACAATGGAATCTCTGCCCATCCCAGTCTGCTTACCACTGCCCTGAAAGAAAAAGGTGACTGACTTCACACAAGGCACAGAGAATGGAAAGGACATAAATGGGAGGAGGAAGCCAAACAGGCCGTCCAGAGACTGCACTGAAAATTAGCATTTCAGGGGGATATGAAGCAGCTTCCTGGAGAAATGTGGAGTTTTTTTAAATTAGGAATCTTATTTTGGTGCTCCCCTGGTGTCCAAGATGAAAAAAATAAAAGGCAGAAAAAGGTATATTATCTGACCTTTTAATGTTTTTTAGGCAGCACTGAACTATATATTTTATTCAAATATATAAATATTTCAGAAATGCTGATTTAATTCATATGCATGCTGTATTTTTTGAAATGCCTATCAGTGGCAAAGTGCATAGTGCATTTACACTACAGCTGAAGTATCACCAACCAATCAACCAACCAACCAACCAACCACCCAACCAACCAGAAAAGGCGAATTAGGTAGGAATGAACTCAGATAAAAAGAAAATGTTTGACACGAATACAGAGAGTGAATAAAAATCAACTACCCATCTGAACCACAGAGAAAAACTGAATGCAAGATTTAGCTTATATCGATTTGTTCTCTGGCCTCTCACACTCCAATTTACCCTCCCTGAAGTCATGTCAGAAAAATAGAAGGGAAAGTGTTATGAAGAAACCTGATTCATCCAGGGAGAAGTCAAATGATGGCACCTAGCACACTGAACTGAGTCACTGCAGTGTGTCCGTTTACAGATACCACATGCACAGCACGTCCAATCTTCCCTTCTTATTTCTGTCTTGACTGAATAAATAATCTTAATTTGTGTTTTATTTTTCATGGAGATGCATGATCTAACGTGGTACCAATCACGGTGGGGTATATGGCTCTTGGGGGCGGGACATCGGCCGGGTTTGATGCAAGCAGAGAAACATTTCTCAATGAGTAAAAGTTACAGCAGTGTTGCCATGGAGAGTTTTCTTCCGTTAATTGCCTCGTTGCTATTGGGCTCACGCGGACATTCGTCCCAATGCGCTGTGTTCACAACACTTCAATAAAAAGTGTTTTTAAGTTGCTGCCCAGCAGGACACTATACGTACAGTATATAAATGTATACATATATATATTTATACACACACACGTCAATGGCACTTAGAGAGTAAATATGAGGTCTATCTCTCTCTCTGACAAAATAAATCAAAGTGATGCGCATGCGGCGGGATAAATGAAAAGTAAGGAACTCAATGCAGCCGAATGTAGAGTCTGCAGTCAGATAACTTTCTACCATCTACAAATGACATGGTGTTCATGTCATCATGAAAGACATGAACATCGAGCGTAAAAACAAAAATAACGTTCTCGTTGCGTCGGTTGAATGCTTGATTGAAACTTCAAGGCAATAGAAGCCAGGTTCAAAAGAAGGTTAAAAGTTAAAGAACTGTTAATACAGACATTACAATCTGATTACAGCAGATAGAGAAGAGTGAAGAAACCTCACATAGACTCTGACTAAAGAAATCTAATTATTTTTACTAAGATTATTGTTATTTTCATTATTATTTTATTTATTTATTACTGAATAATGTATTTATTTTCTTATTAATTCTTAATTTTATTCATTTTTTCGTTTTATTTTGTGTTAAAAAATAATAATTAACGAGATTTTGAGAAGATTGAAAATGTAAAAACAAAGCTTTTCTTGTGGAAAACCTGATGCAGCCCAGCCTCACCCAGACTGTGCCTCTAGCAGCCACCAGGAAAAGTGAGTTTGAGACCCCTGTACTACACAGAGATAAAAAAGAAAATCATATTTTACATATTATAGGCATGACAAAGGGAGGTCAGGTGATCCCTGCAAACTGCATAAGTGCAGCGTAGCTAACAGACTCTTTTTACACTTATGTAGAGTTTTAACATATACTAAATGGAAAAGAAAGAAAAACACACTCCATAACGGTGTGGTTTTTTACTCATTCAAACTTTTAGTTTATTCTATGCAGGAAAACAAGTAAAGCAAGATATCATATTTTTTCCTTTTTTATTTTATAGTATGAAAAGGATGATGCTGCCTGCTCCAAGTGACTGTGACAAACCACGAGTGTCTATGTGTGTCAGCTTGTGCTGTTACCATGTAGTATATACTTTAAAAAAAAACTATCCAACTCGTGGGGCCAGTAGCATAGTGGTTAAGGTGCTGTGCTCATGATCAAGAGTTTGTGGACCCCCACCGTGCTAAGACCCCTGGGCAAGGTCTTAACCACAAGTGTGCCTCTGTCCACCCAGCAGTGTAAATGGGTATACTGGGTAGTAAAAATACTGGGAAGGTAACCTGCGGGGGACTAGTGTCCCATCCAGGAGGGCTTGAACCCCTGGTCGGTTACAGAAGTAAACTGGCCTGATGAGCCACTAGGCTAAAAGCTCAACAGACTTACCCTTCTATCCACCTCACAAATTGCCTGGATCAAAATAAAGGACAAAAATGTCGTGGTCACCGATTCGTAAATCTTTGAGATTCAAAAAATGTAAATAAAGCTACTCAATATAGTCGTTGTGTTTTTCAAGGTGAAAAAAATTTGAATTTCAAATTTGCATTACTTTCAAAAGATGGGAGTTCATGAGCATTGTTTCTTATGCTCCCATGTAGTATAGAGTAAAATCATTATTTACCTCAGGCTCAGTGAATATTGATAAATAATTTAAAAGTATTTATATTATTCAGCGATATCCACCTAACATTCAATGAGTAAGTGTTATTCATATACAGGACTGTAAGTACACATCATTTTCCTGCACAGTGCTTGCCTGTTTATATGGTTGTCCTGTTCAGATCATGTGACAACAGCGGTAAAGGCATCCTTACAATACGTGCATTCACTGCTTTCTCCATTCTGCTTCATTTTAAACAGTGCGCTAAACTCTGTGGTGTTTGTCCTCACTTTGGTTACATTATTAAACTATAAATCTACAGCGAGAACTTGAGTCTGTTCAAAACGGTCTTCGAGAAACAGCATTAGTGTTTTAACGCTACTTGTGAATTGCATTTGAAGTTGCAGTACTGGAAAATAAATCAAAAAATAATAATTGAGGACAATCAGTACATATGAAGGCAGATACAGGGGGGACTGGGAAGGAGTGAACTTCACGAATAACTAGAGGTAGAACACTGTCAGCACAAATGTGCTTTGAAAGGGAAAAATGTCCTGAGAAAGGATAAAGAGTACTGTTTTGGTCCTAACCTATAACAAAAGTACATGGAGAGAAAGAGATAAAATACAGAAATACATCACAGTGCAGAATACAGCAACTGTGTCTCGACAGCACCATGGTCGTACACGTTGTGCTACACTGGAGCCTCTAGGTGTCAGTATAGAGCCCACAGTTGAGTTCTACCATTTTTCTTAAAAACAAACAAAAAACACACTCTAAGAAATGTTTACCTCCCCCACAAAACAGCTTTAATTGAGGCATTTTAATCTGTATTTGTCTGTTTGTTGTTGTCTTTGTTTGTTTCAAAGTTTAAAGACAAAAGATAAAGAGATCTTTATTGTCAACTGTTGCATGAGCAGCTTTCAGTTTAGGAGCAATTATTAAAATAAAAGTAAAAAGTACACAAAAGACAATTAAGGAAACTACACTAAGCTATATATGTGCACATACCTACATGTACACATATAGACACATGTATATACTTATATCCTGTATATGCGAACACATACATCTACAAACCATCTCTGAACAAAATCCAGGCCACACCTGTGGAGGGATTTTCACCAAACTTGGTGACACTACCCTACCTGAGTCGCAGAGATGATTTGCTTATGGAATTTCAAGGTCAAAGGTGAAGGTCAGAGCAATGCAATGGAGATAGATAGAGCACTTATACCTTTAACATGTGTACCAATAGACATGCATGTGGGTATTTAAAACCAGTACCGATACAGACCCTAGAATTTGCTACATTATCTATGCTACATGGCACAGACACCTTGCATGCTATGAGTGCCCCATCAGTTAACTTATGTCTCAAAGCTGATTATTTTGGACATTTCTGGAATGAATTAAACAAATTAAAGTAATGAAACAATGACCTTTTATCTTGAGTGACCTTAAAAGTTCAAACCACAGCGATTTTGAAAAAACTTTAAAATAAGTATGCATGCATGCATTTATTTATTTGAATAAACTATTTTGGTCATATTTTTATACTACAGAACATTTAGAAAGACAGGCACATGGGTAATTAAAACAAGCACCCATATAGGGTCTATTTGCTACATTATGCATGCTGTATGGTAGATGTGGACTGCAATCTATGAATGTCCCTCTGGTTTATTAATGGACATATCTAGCACTCTGTTGCAAGCCCAGCTTTGTCAGATTTGATCATCACAATAGCATCACAAGCACTTCTTTGCAATTAAAGTTTCAGAATGCAATGCAGCTATAAGACACAGAATTATGGTGGCCTTGTTTAGGATAACGAGTGTAATGCCATTGATGGTGATATCTGTATGAAAGATGAAACTTTAGAAGGTGATCTGATTAAGGATGGGAAGGTCTAAAGCTCTGACACATCGTATTATTTAGGTAGAAAATGCCTCATCAGTATTCAAAATAATAATGCTGTTCTGGTTGTCCAAGACAACCAATAAGCACAGTGAACATAGAGAACCTGATATTTATAACATGATTGTCTGCCAGACAAGCAAAGATTGGGATAGTGAATATATGATTGATGAAAAGCCAGAAGACGAAAGAGACTCATGATTGTCGCCATAATAGAAAAGCTGAAATCAACTCTAAGATTGGGCTACTTCGGTAAACACAGTTTCCAAATATCGTCATAAGATCTCAGCCAAAGACATTGTTTTAAACATTGGAACTAGCCAATCAGAGCTTAACTTCTTGTTTGTCTGCATTTTTCCAGCTTTTATTACTTTATAACTTTATAAAGGTTTTCATTTTTATACCGGTTGCAGTCTTAACGTTATTTTTGACTTTGTAGGCCTATGTAAACATTCAAGCATTTATTTGCTGAACCTCTTAAGCTTACTAGCATTGTATCGTATTTCAGCTGACTCCAGGTGAAGGCGGAGTACACCCTGAACAGCTTGCCAGTCCACAGAAGGGTCAAAAGACACACATTTGCACTCATACCTAGCAGCAATTTGAAATAGCCCCTAGATGTGGGTAATCTAAAAAACCATTAAGTAACCTGAAAATGAAAAAAACATGCCAACAAAAGAACTTTTATCAAAACTCCTTTTAAACCTAATTTAGGTTACAGAAATGACGGTAATGGTTGTATGGATTTGGCTGGGTGTTTGCAATTAAAGGTTTAAACAATCCATTTTGGGGTGTTTGTGATGAAACACCCATAGTACACATGAGGTGCAGTATATTGTAAACTAGAGATTTAAATAGTGTTGTTTCTACAGAGGCTGACTAACAATTTGCAAACATGCTTTGTTCCCTCTTCACCCAGCTGTTTCCCTCAACAAGATTGATGTGACCAAACCAATGACCACAAAACAAAATGTGCAGCCTTTGAACCATTCCTTCTGGCTGCCAGTTTTCGATCACCCATAAAATCCCAGCAGCTCCTTTCAGAGACAAACCATGTCTTGCCAATGGCTTGCAGATGGATTGCGAAAGCGGCGAGATGTTATCGTTGTGCTTAAATAACAAGCGTCTAGACTGGGTAACGCTGCGCACTAAGGGTACAGGCAATGCTGGTGTGGGCGTTGTGAAAGAAGCATGCAGTATCAGAGGAACATGACTACACACAGGTAGTCTGGGCAACACAGGAAGCTATTTATAGTTAACATTCTGATTCCTAGGAATTGTTTATGTGTAAATATTAAGGTGGAATTTGTGTTTTTTCCCCAACTCTGGGGCACACTGTTCTTAAAAAGCTATGTGTACAGTATAAATAAAATCTTAACACTGCATGGCTAAACCAACACGGTCATGGTGAAAGGATAAAAAAAAGACAGAATAATATTTTAATGAGAAGGATTACTAAGGAAAACATGTTAAACCTACCTGTTCCACACGGATCTCAAATTCCCCGTTCAGCTTCCTCCCCCTGAAATACTTTGCCCTGGAAAGAAGAATAGAAGTTAGTGTGTTATCAGATTTATCACTTTAATTCTTTACCCTAATATACATTGTTTTATTAACCAATCAGTTTCATTTATAAAATGTTTACGTGTGTGTTTTAATGCATGTAAAACACCTCAGATGAAGCTAACACATAATAGATAAACAATATGTTTTTTTAGAACAGTGACCCTTAACCAGCCCAAACCTTTATTACCTCTGTCAAGGAGGTTATGATTTATTCTTGGTTAATTTGTGTATGTTTGTCTTTGTGTTCATTAGCAGGATTATGCAAGAAGTTATGCCTGGGTATTTATGAAATTTCTACCAGAGGTGAAGTTATGGGCAAGGAAGTCTTCTTTGAATATTGGAGATATTGATTCAGTCAAATTCTTGATTCAGAAATTTTTTTACCATTGACTTGACATTTGATTGGTCCTTTAACATTTCGATATTTGACATTTTGGTTTATATGGGGGATCCTGAGCTTGGCAGAGAATAATAGCGGGATTCAGGGCAATTGACAGAGCTGAAACCCCCCCCCAAGATTTAATTTAGTTCTTAACTGTTATTTAAACAGGTCATTTAGAAACATGTCAGACCTAATAATGGCTAAGTCATACTTTGTAGCTGCAAAGTATATGAACCCACTGTCTTGGATTCATCACATCAGTTAAAGGTTCTTTCTCTGGAACTTATATTCTGGTATACAGCCAAATATACACCAACCAGCCATGACATTGAAAACATAATGACCACTGAGCGATGGCATTAATAACATCCATTACATTGTTACAGTGGCACTTGCCAATGAGTGGGATGTATTAGGCAGAAAGTGCGCAGTCAGTTCTCAGTGTGCTGGAAGCAGGAAAATTTTGTAAGTGTAAGAATCTAAGTGACTTTGACATGGTGCACATTATGATGTACAAAACTGGTCTTGTGGGGTGTCACTGGTATGCAGTGGAAAGTACCTACCAAAGGAGGTCCAAGGAAGGAGAACCAGTGAATTGGTAAGAGTGTCATGGATGCCGCTCATTTATGTGGTAGGGTAGTGTGGTAGTGTGATCTGATCCCAGAGAAGAGCTACTGTAGCACAAACTACTGAAAAAAGTTAATGTTACTCATGATAGAAAGGTGTCACAGCACGCAGTGCGTTGCAGGTTGCTGCAAATTTGGGTGTTAATGTTATGGCATGTGGTGTTAATGTTATGGCTAATTGGTGTATAAGGGAACCTGACCGGAACACTCATAGGCTTGCTGAACATCCCATTCCCACAAAAGATTTAGCCCTGGTGCTTGCTGTTACAATAAATTCCACTCTTCTGGAAAGGCTTTCCACTAAATTTTAAAATGTGGCCTTGGGGATTTGTGAATGTAATCATTCATCTACTACAGCATTAGTAAGATTAGGAACTAACATTGGGTGAGGAGGTTGAGGATACAGTCCGTGTTTTAGTTCATTTAACAAAAATATGTTCAGTGGTTAGGACTCTGTCCATGTCAATAAAATTGTCTCATTCCACCCTTGGAAAAGCATGCCTTTTCATGGTTGCTGTTTTGTTCACATGGGCAGGGTCATACTGGAACAGGTTTGCGCTCTATAGTTGTCATGGTTCCAGTGTATAGAAATTGCAATATTATAGCATACAAAGACATCCTGATATCAATACTAAGCACATGATGATGAAGGTGAGTAAGGCAGAGAGGATTTTTCAAAGAAGGATGTCAGAGGATGAAAAGCAGGATTATCCCTCAGTCAAGCCCGGCAACATTAGTAAATATAACACCAAACGCTCAAAAGATTCACGCTAAAATACTGTGGCGTGAAAAAGAAAACAAAAGAAAATACACAATGGGCAAACTGTCAAAAGGCCTTTAGGGCAATCCCAAGCAGAAGTCAAGAAACAAGTTAAGAGTTTCCAAACCAGTCTCAAAGGTCCGAGTACTTTCAGCAAAGGTTATACAGCAGGGTGCTTTCACTAGAAGCATGAACAATCATGACCAAGTGCTGTTGCCACCATGCCTTGGCCTTTCATAGGGCAAAAGCTTTGGGAAGAAACACAATTACGGTACGATGAACTGCTGATTGGGTGACTAGCTCTTCCCAGTTTATGCAGCCAGTGTTGGTGGTGTGTCATTGTATGACACTCATCATACACAGAGTGCTCTTTTGTGAACTCCAGTGCACTTCTTGAGCACTGAAATTACACTCTGCTAAAAATATCTATTTTATTTATTAATATATTCAACTTGCTTTTTCTTTAGTAAGGGAATTTGTTTGTTTGTTTGTTAGCAGGATTATGGAAAATGTTTTTTCATGAAATTTCTACCAAAGGTCCAGACTTTTGACCATTTTTTTTTTGATTGAGTAGTTTTTAAAGGATTTTTTAACGTTGTAAGATTTCTTGACACTTTAGTTCATATGGGGGTTGCTGAGCTGGGTGAAGGTTTGGTGATGTATTCTTCACGTAAAAACACAAAACTGACAAAATTGAGTTGGCTGACTATATACCATACCATACCAACTTTATTTATATAGCACTTTCACACAGCCAAGTCTGAAACAAAGTGCTGTGCATCACAAGTAAACTTAAGGCAAAACATAAAACATTCCAAACAACATAAAAACTATAAGTAAAAAATATTTTTTAAATAGATAAAAACAATTCAAAACAACATCAAAACAATTAATAATTAAAAACAAATAATAACAAATAACTAAACAAATAAAAGTCTGTCTCTCGGTCCAAAGCCAATGAGTACACGTGGGTTTTAAGACGGGTTTTAAAAGTGGACAATGAATAGGTGTAATGTGGTCTTTCTTGCGCGCTCCAGTAAGAAGACGTGCAGCTACATTTTGAACCAGCTGGAGACGTGAGAGGAAAGACTGGCTGACTCCAAAATAAAGTGCATTGCCGGAATCCAGCCAGGATGTGATGAAGGCATGGATTACTGACTCGAAATGCTGTCATGAAAGGATAGCCTTGATTGAAAAAACTGGTCTTCACTACTATGGCAATTTGATGCTCTATATTAAAATTACTATCTTAAAACCCAGATTTGTAACCACAGGCCTTATATACAGTGCTAAGGGACCCAGGTCACCAGGATGGGACTTAAAGGAGCCACTGGGGCCAAACACAATCACTTCAGTTGTTATGTCATTAAAATGTAAAACTTTTAAGGCAATCCAAGATTTTGTGTCATTTAGGAAAACAAGAAGTGGTGCAACTGAAAAGGCATCCTTCCGCTTTGGTACATAAACCTGACTGTCCTCAGCAAAGCAGTCGAAGAAGATACCATGCTTGCTAAGAATAGAGCCCAGAGAAAGTATACAGGAATACTGAACAGTATTGTTCAGGTGTGTTCAAGTGTGAACAGCACTGGCCCTAAGATTGACCCCTATGGAACCCCACATAACAGGTGAGCGGAGGAGAATTCAGAACCAGCAATGCTTACACTATCCGCCAGATAGGAGTTGAACCATTTCAGGGCAGTACTACGAATGCCCACTAGGTGCTGTAAACGAGATAATAAAATGTTGTGGTCCACTGTATCAAAAGCAGCGGTTAGATCAAGCGGGACAAGGATTACATGGTCACTAGAGTCCAAAGCTAGGAGGATGGCACTGCATACCCTTAACAAAGCTGACTCAGTGCTATGAAAAGTTTTAAAACCTGACTGAAAAATCTACAGGACGTTATGTTCATCCAGAAAAGGTTTCAACTAAACAAAATATTATTTTCTCCAAGATTTTTGACAGGAAGGACAGCTTGGAGATAGCCCTAAAATTTGATAAAACTGAGTGATCGAGAGTCGCCCTGCGATGGCCTGGCGAGCTGTCCAGTGTGTACTCTGCCCTCGCCCAGAGTTGGCCTGCGACCCTAATTAGGAATAAGCGGTTCAGAATATGAATGAATGAATGAATGAGTGATCGAGACCAAGTATGAATGGTCATGTCTCAATACAATAGTTCAGCAATGTATTGCCCAGCTCTAGTCTGTTCATTTGTATGACAATATAAAACAGGCTTACTATACATCATATAGTATCTCCTGCTATTAGTATTAGAGAGTAGTTTTATACAAGTACGAGTAAATTAGCACAGTATCTGGTTGATACATGATACCATTATCAGTCTCTACTTCTTGTGTGTAAATACATTGTGTGTACATGTGTGTGTTAGTATACTTATTGCATGTTGAGCTCATACTTTCATTTGATCATTCGGAGAAACTTCTAGTTAGAAATTCAGTTTCTAGTTAGAAATTCATTTAAACAACCCTAGCTTCTCAAGGGCAGAGTGGGGACAGCTAATGGTAGGACTTATTCAATTTAATTTACACACACAGAAGATTAACACATGATTGTCAGTGTGAAATTGCTTTACAACAAATGCCAGACAAGAGTGCGAAATTCACTAATTAATTTTAATGAGGAACATTTGATTTCAAGGTCAAACCGATATAAATAAGATGCATGCATTTTTTGGGGATGCCTGCCCCACCAATGGATTTGGCATCAAACTGTCCAAATCATGAAGATCTCAATAAGGCAGTTATCAGGGCTGATTAACGGACAAATGCAGAAAAAATATAGAAAAACCTTGAAAGTTGTTGTGAGACAGAAAACAAGATTTGGGGTGTTGAAAAGAAAGTGACAGGCTAATAGAAGGAATGAGAGAGGGAGATGGTGGAGATGGTCTGGTGAAAGCTGATGTGTGTGGCATCAATGTGGCCCACAAAGAGAATGGGAGCTGAGAACGGGGTCATGTCCGTCAGGGGCTGCCTGGGTCTCCAAGCTACATGATCGCTCTCTTCTGGAATGCTCACAGAGGAAAAGAGAGAGAGAGAGAGAGAGAGATGGCGAGGGATGGAGGGATGAGAGTCATCTACTCTTGAGCCACAAGCACTCACAATCTGCCTCATCGCATCTATTGGATATATAAATTCCTTTACCGATGTTGTAGCTTCTACATTTGTCTTATAAATTAATTTCGCACATTTACACACTGTACTTGTCTCATTATGAATAAGGCTTATTAGACATGGCTTATTTCATCTTTCATCTCTATTTTGTTTATGTGCTCATGCATGTTGTTCTGTAGTTGCCCTGCCTCCACCCTTATGCTGTCAATGGTTTGTTTTCTTATTGTGGTCACCTGTACTTTTTTTCTTTTACTTTAAATTGATTTGTTTATTTGTACCTTGCTGTGTCAATGTACTGTCACAAAGCATAATTTTTGTTTTTACTAAACATTAATTTAACCATTTTTTAAAAATATAAATATGTTTCCATCAATGTTTAGTCATTTATCAGTAATGTTATAGCCATTTAGTAGCCAGCTCTCACCTATCGCATTACAGCTACCAACCACAGACATGAAGCGCATGTTCCCTACAAGGCACATGAAGCCAGCCATCATATCTTTTCATAGTGCTGCTCAAGCTACATCACAGGGTGTCTGGCACACTCATAAGGAAATGCTATTTGCCCTTGTCTACCCACACTGTTGCTCAGGGTATTTCCCTATTGTCCATATTTGGTACCAGAATACTCTACCTACTTACAGAAACCCTAAAGGATTTCCTAAATCATAAATATAATATATATAATTAATATAACGCTAAACCAAAGTTAATCCTCAAAACAGACATGACTATGTGTTTATAGAACTCATCTTTCTCATCAATGCCACACAATTGTTTGAATGTGGGATTCATTTTTTTGTGGATGTTAGCGGGTTTCAGAAGCGGACATTCAGAAACTAGTTCCGTAACTGTTATTGCTATTTTTTCAAAAGTAGCATTTCCTGATTAGCGACATACAAAGTGATGTAACTCAGTCAATTTTCTTGCTATAATCAAAAATCCTGTTTCCAAATATACAAATATCTCAGTATTCCCTACATTCATATGAAGAGAAGGTCAAATATCTGCAAATTTCTGGCCATGAAGTGTATCTCATATATGAGAACTGAAGTAGATTCTGAATTTTATATAGTACTTGACATTAAGAAGCTGTATGCTAAACTTAAAGCGTTCGACTTAGTGCCAAACTCTTAACACGACTACCTTGGTTTAGTGCAGGTTGATGTTTCGTCCTTTTATTATACATTCTTTGCCAATGCCCTCATGAGTCATTTTTCAATAAATAGATTCTGTTTGGCTTTTTCACATGCTGAAACAGAGATCTCGATAAAGCCTCTTTGTTATCGAAATGTCAAATTGGTCTCTGTGGCTAAATCTCTCTGAGCTGAGGTCAGAAATTCACTCATTGCTGACTTTCTATCTGTGAGCGCTGCACAGACACATGTATAGAAGTCTCTATTGTCCCACTGATGTCGTCTTAGTGCAGTTTGTGTTTTTGGGGAAGAATGAACAGAAAAGCTGTTCTGCACCACATAGCTAAGCAACAAAACGAAGGGATTGTTATGTGAAAATTTCACACTTGCTTGCTAACCAACTAGCACATGGGCCACACACCCGCATTAGCAACCAGGACCTGGGCAATGTATGAATGTTCATTCTATAATATAAATGATACATGAATTGCACAAATCTCACTCACTGGTGTACAAAGATGAGAAAACGAAGGGTAACGTTATCTCCGATGCAAATACTGTAAACATCCAGAAAAAATTTCTGAGCAATGAAAAGTGTTTTAAATAAAGTAGTAAATGCTAGAGGTCTATCCCATCGATAAGAGGAGCGCTAACAGCAAGTAGGTAATAATTCATAACCAACCAAGCCAATCCATATCAAACAGAGAAAGTAACCCTGGGTTTTCCCTGGGGCACGATGTCCACAATCTCCATGATTTGAGAGAATCGTGATGATCGTGAGATTGAATTGTGATGATCTTGAGGGAACTTGGTGGAATCGTGATGATCACGCTGATCATGGCAATATATTTGACTGTTAAAAACTTTGCCACGGTTATTACAATCTATTATGATTTGACTAGCCCTTTTGGTACCAATATCCATACCACTCAATCAATCATTCACTTCTCATCCCATACCCATGATGCATTGGGCCACTTTCATGGTTTCAGTTGCAATTTACTTGAGAGCTGAAACTTCACTTTTACATTCATACCTGGGGCAATCTGGAGTAGCCAGACAAGTACTGAGAGAACATGCATACTCTACACAAAAATATTCTTGCCAAGGACCTTCTTGCTGTGAGGTGAAAATGCTCACCTCTAAGCCACCGTGCCCCTTCATGCCACTAGATGGACATATGAAATTGCAACCTATAAAATAACTAATAAAAAATTAAACAAATACTGCAACAAGGTTTAGACGTGGGTAGCACAGTGGCATACTTGTTGGCACTCTCTCCTCATGGCTAGAAGGTTGTGGGTTCGAGCCCTGTGGTTGGTTAGGGTGTATCTGTGTGTTCTCCCCGTGCTTGCAAGGGTGTCCTCCAGGTGCTTTGGTTTCCTCCCACAAAGACATCCATGCATTCATCCATTCATTCGCCAAACCACTTAATCCTTTTAGGGTCGTGGGGTGGCTGGAGCCAATCTCAGTTGACATTGGGTGAAGGTGGGGTACAGTTTGAACTGCTCGCCAGTCCATCGCAGTGGAACACACATACAACCATTCACTCACACTCACACCTAAGGGCAATTTGGAACAGTTTTGCTGTGAGGTGGACGAGCAAACTGTTACGCAACCATGCCACTCCAAAGACATGCACAGGCAAACTGCATATTCTGGATTGCCCCTAGGTGTGAAAGTATGTGAATGGTGGTGTGTGTTGGCACTGCAATGGACTGGTGAGCTGTTTGGGGTGTAGCCTGATTTTACTTAAGCTTCTCCATGACCCTATACAGGATAAGCAGGATGGACAGCAGTTTAGACACTCACATGAGGTGGTATTTTTGACAATTTGACAAAACAATATTTAATCAAATTTAACTGGAATTGCACTTAAGTCACAACATACCACAAAGAGCAGATGATAACACTGAAGCAGAAAAAAAGAGAGCGCTGTAAGATAAAAACAGACCACTTGAAGTGATTTATTGGCTGCTTAGATATCTGTATGAATGTGAAGGTGTATGGATGCCCCTGTTAAAGAGGATGGTCAGTATACATTACGAAACCAGTTGTTACAGTATACCAATCAATCTTTTTCTTAATGAACAGAGAATATGTTCCATATCTGGGGTCACCATCCCTGTTCCTGGAGATCTGCCTTCCTACAGGTTTTATCTCCAACCAAGATCCAACACACCTCTTTTATCTGATCAAGAAATTATTTATCCAATCAGATTAGATGGTCTAAAGTTGGAGGCAAAGCCCTCATTCAGGGAGGTAGATCTCTAGGAACACAGTTGGTGACCACTGCTCTAAAACGATGCAAGTAACTGGTTTTGAGTTTCATGTGGATGTGAACATGGCCAAGCAGCCAGATACAAAGCTCTGTGAACAAAAAGACATGCATTTCAAAGCATTAAAGAGTTTCATTCATTTAACCTTAGTAAGTGCCCGATGAGGTGCATGGGGATGTAAATCAGTCTGTCATTACATTACCATTAGAGGGATTCGTAAAAATCCCATGGCTGAGACTGATTATTAACTTGAGTAAAGTTTGAGGGACTGTTACAGCCAGAGTTTAGAGGTGTCACAAGTTTAGGCCATGTTCACTTCAGGTTTGGATCTAGATGCAGCAGTAAGCTATATCTAGAGTCAAGCTACTGTAGATACAGGTTAATCCTTCAAAGCACGGACCTAAAGAAGAACGATAAAGCTCTTAATAGTGTTGAAAAAATGAGTGAACAATATTTTTTTACTATTTCCACCTTAAACTGAAACCTAATCAAAATACAACTACATTTATTTTCTTTATTTTGTCCTAAGGGGACTTATACTGTACAAGCATTATTATTCGAAGTGACAGTAATAAGACAGAATACTGTGGGAGGACTTGTGCTGTTCAATGCTTCCCCAATATAACAGTAGATAAATCCTTATTCTTGAAGTTAATTTCGAAGAACTGATGTTTTTTAAATGTTTATATCTGGCTCCACCTGGTGAAAGTGCTAGAACTGTTCTTGTAGATGTATGGCTGTCATGTTGGACTATTGCCCCACCCTGCTGTCAAAGAGCATCACTGCAGCTGGTGTTGCTATCACAGTGTTAGTACCTCAATTACAGCTCAAACACTTGTACTGTTTTATAAACCAACAGAAGTACAAATTCTTCAACAGAACTCCGTACTGATCCAGCCACTACCTCACACAACCTCTTTTGTATTGTACTTCAGTGTTTTTATTTTATTTTTTTCATTTTTTAAAACCTTTTTTTTCTTTTTAAAATATATTTAATTACATAATTGTAATATCATAATTATTGTAGGCACACTGTTTTCTTTTAGCCAATTTGTAAGATCTAATGTGTATTTAAATCAAAACGGATAAAGACATATTATTATTATAATCATTACTATTATTATCATCGTCATTAATATACTGTATAAAACAGCACAGATACACAGTATCTAAATGTTTAAAGATAAAAGTGGTACTAAAAACCCTGATTATTTATATTAATGTGGGTTTGTCATTAGCTTTTTAGTAGGTGGTCATTGTGAGACTAAATTTAACATTACAACGCTTTTTACTGAAATTTAAGACCTTATATCACCAAACAAATGTGTGGCAAATGGTACAAAATAACAAATAGTAAGACTAAAAAATGTAAAGATTTAGGTAAGTAAGATTTAAAATGCCAACAAAAATATTTTATTCTGTTATGAAACGGTTGAGAAATAACAGAAAGAGCATCCTGGACAGATAAACGATGCCCCCCATTGCCACTAATCTGCTGCCATTATTGTAACATCATGGGCAGGAGTTTATCCTGCATGGGGCATGCCTGGCACTGTGTAAACAAACGAGAAATGGTGAGTGATGTGGAAAGATTTTCTGAAAGTTCTACCAATCAGTTTTTTTTAAATTATGCTAACAATGCTAATAATATTTATTCATTCATTCATTTTCTGAACCGCTTATTCCTAATTAGGGTCACGGGAAGGCTGGCGCCCATCTCAGCCGACTCTGGGCGAGGGCAGGGTACACCCTGGATAGCTCGCCAGGCCATCACAGGGCAAAATAGGTCATTAATTACAATAATTTCATCTGTTTGAGGGATGCTTCACTGACCCAATCATTTGCCAAACCACTTAATCTTATTAGAATAGCCAACACTGGGCGAAGGCAGGATACACCCTGAACAGCTCACTAGACCATTGCAGGACCAACACATACAACCATTCACACTCACATTCACACCTACGGGCAACGTGGAACAGTCAGTTAGCCTAATGTGCATGTTTTTGGTTTGTGGGAGGAAGCCGAAGTGCCTGCAGGAAAGCCATGCAAGCACAGAGAGAACATGCAAACTCCGCACAGAAATGCCTGAGCCAGCCGAACCCAGGACCTTCGTGGTGTAAGGTGGCTGTGTGCATCTATGCCACAGTGCCGCACAGGTATGCTTTGAAAACCGTAACCAGCATATTTGTTATTTGTTTCATAACTGTGATTTGTTTATTTGCTATAAGCTAAAAAAATAGCCGAGTGAACATCCTCTTAATGTGCAGTCCATAATTTTTACTACTTACTGTGTGAATGCAAAGTCTGAGGTCATATGTCGCAGTTAAAGTGAGAAGTGAGAATGCTGGAATTCAGACCAGGCCATAAGAGCAGACTCTGAGCTCAGGACCTTTTCAGAAAAGTCTGACACAATACCTGACAGATGATTGACGACTTCAACCAACCATAAAATTATACACTAGCACCTTCTCACACCTTGTGTTTCTCAGTCAAATCTTTGATATTAAACTGCAAATGAGCTCAGCATCAGTGTGGCAGCTTGAACTATGGATATTGTATTTACACTTTATTTATGAGTGCGCATTTGTTCGGCTCTCATCAGTGGCTGAGCCAGTCATTTTTCTGGCATTTCTATGCTGATACAAGGGCAGGTGTTCAATTTGACAAAGATTTTAATCAATCCTCTACAGTAATGTGTATCTTATTATTCGTGTGCAGCAGAGATTCTTCTTTGGTTAAGCAAATTTGCATTGGTTTGGGCCAGAAAATTACTCAGTGACCTGCAGAGATCAATATCAGAATATGGTTTAGAATTTAATAATTATTTCCTCAAATACACATCCTACAACTAACTCTTTAAATTTCCCCAAAAGACCACTCGTACCTGAAGACATACACCTAAATTAACCTAGAAAGGGCCTTAATCAAGCTTCTCGACTTATGATGATATGATCTGAATACTAATGCTGGCAAAATATCGAGGCAACGTGACAAGCCAGAAATGAACAACTTCGGATTACAAATTTAGAGCTCACATCATACTAATTAAGTGCTTATTATGTATTCATGACAGGCCTATGTAATGAGTGAGATCTGCTTTAATTGCCAGACTGATGATGAAAACCCAGCATATTGAGGAAGTGTGTAGACATTATATTTGTGATTACAGCTGTCAACAAAAAGGCCGTACTTAGATGTAAGAATAAAACGATATGTGTTTAAAAGAATAGAATTTGACAGAGTAAAGTATTGGAACACTACAAATTAATAACCCATATAGTATAGGTAAAGGTTATGGTTAATATATAATAAAGTACATTAATCAAGAATATTGTAAAGATGGGCGGCACGGTGGCGTAGCGGTTAGCACGTCCGCCTCACCGCAAGAAGGTCCTGGGTTCGATTCCCAGCTCGGGCGTTTCTGTGTGGAGTTTGCAT
>JBCNYG010000022.1:20047032-20058806 GCA_039654305.1 Porochilus rendahli | reverse complement strand
GAGTCGGCAGAGATGGGCGCCAGCCTCCCCGCGACCCTAATTAGGAATAAGCGGTTCGGAAAATGAATGAATGAATGCTACTACCATGCTTTAAGAGACACTTAATTCATGTGACTTCAGGGATGTTATGTATGTTACATTTCACACCATCCTACTTCATAAAACATTCTGTCTCTTTATAGGAAGTAAAACATTGTAAGTGTGTGCTTAAACTCCTTAAATGTTGTACCAGTTCATCTGCATTTGATTATGAATAACCAGTAAAAGTTTGGTCCAAATTAATGCAGGCGTTCAGCCTGCAGAGTGTGCACAAGATTTCTATAAGATGACTTCATGTGACCTTGACCTTTGACCTATGGCCTCAGAATCTGTACTGAAAGATTGGTCAAAATACATTGAGCAATTCAGAGGATAGGATGCCCACAAGGAAGTTTGGATGGCACAGATGCATGGGCGGGGCGAAAACATATTGCCTCTGGCACCAACACTGGGTGGAGGCATAAAAAACAATGTAGCATCTGTATGTTGGAAAACCCTATGAAAACAACCATTTGGGAGATTCCTAGAACTGGTGTGCCTATTGGTACCTTTCATGACACAATCAAAGTTATAGGCTTAACTGTACACACAGTGAGTATAAACACTGGCAAACAAGTCTGTCTAACTAATGACATGTCAAACAATCATACTGCATTCAAAGTACTATTTCTGTGAAGCTGGAAGAATGTAACTAAAATAAGCCAACAATAAGCCATTTTTAAAAATCATTATTGTTTATACTGCTTGCAATTTTCTGTACACCACAACATTCATTCATTCATTTTCTAAGCCACTTAATCCTAGTTAGGGTCGCAGGGAGGCTGGTGCTGTTTTTTTTCTCTTGATTTTTTAAATTGACGATACAATAGATCAGAAATAGACTATTAATACAGCAGTGGTGTCCAACCTGGAGATCTATCCTCCCTGAAGACTTTTGCTCCCAACATAACCACAGCCAACTGACCATCTAATCATCTACTCAAGACCTATAACTTTGAAATGAAGACTTAAGTGGATTATTAGATCTGTCAGGTGGCCAGCATTATGGTTGGAGCATGTCAGAGATAGATCTACCGGAGAGGTAGATTTACAGGAACAGGGTCTTTTGCGGCTTTAAATTAGACTGAGTGAGGATTTCCTGCACCTAATATGGGAAGATGCCCACATTACATGCCATAATACTAACACTAATACTGATACTAATACTAATAATAATAACAGTGTACCTTCATATTTGCACTTTCCTTTGATGAACGACAGGCAAATCTCATTTGCTGTAACAAACGGACAAAAAAACCTCATGCTATATCCACCATGGAGTACATATGACACGATAAGTATCATTTTAAATACAGTGTATGAGCAACAGTAAGAACAGCATGTTCATTTTTACTTGCGCTCCTCTGTAAGGACTCGGGCATTTTGCCCCTGTTGCTGGATTTAGGCTTCTCTTTGCTTCTGGCACCAGATTTATCCTGAGCATCTCTGTGGTCCTTCAGCATCAGGATATTCCGATACACAAGAAAAAGCAACGGTGAACCTATCAGCTGATTGGCTACTCCTCTGGCCTGAAGTGTGTTGGTTGGATGAGGCTCACAGAAATCATGGCATCTTATACACCTGCTGCTGTCACACAGTCCTCGGATATATTTCTCACAGACGTGAAGACGATCACAGGCCTGCTTATGAGGACAATTGCCAAAATCGCCACTGCCTTTGTTGTATGAGACACAGACCTGCAGTCAGAGAATAAAGCATGAAAAACATGGGGAGAACATGCAAACTCCACACAACTCCCTCACAGACCCCATGGCCTTCATGCTGTAAGGTGGACGTGCTAACCACTCCACCACCGTGGCTCTCCTCATGTTAATTTTAATGCAAATTATGTTACATTTGACAGTAAACCACAGACGTGTGATGTACAAAGGCATGGTAGCATTATAGACGAGACAATATAACTTAGTCTTCTTTCATTTTATGATAATTGAACAAATTTGCGTAATGGTAGATTTTCTATTATCTCTGCAGAGCCATTGTCTCATTCATATGACTCTCATTCATATCACTCGATAAGCCAACGCGTGTTTGTAAAAACTCAGCTTGTCTTATTGATAAAATTCTTGTAACTGACCCCAACCAGGTATGTACAAGTGGTAATATTTTTTTGGACGCTAGCATCATTTTTCTCAGGTTTGCAATATGCAACAAAAATAGTCCACAAAGGAAAAGATAAAACCAAAACTAAAAATAAAAAAAGGTGTGCGATTTTGAAGTAAAGTTAATTGAAATGAGCTAAAAAAGCAACAGGGTTATAATATTAATGAAGTATAATAAAGTCAATAAAATAATCAACAAGCATGCACCATTGAAAACAATGTTGCATCGTCGCCGAGGCACGTAACTAAACCATGGATCACCTCTGGGATTCGTGCTTCAATTAAAATGAAAAATAAATTGTTTGCATCAGGTGAAAAGAATAAATATATTTTCTATAGGAATAAAATCTGTCCTCTTATTAGGATAAGTAATAAGAATTACTTTTATAATAACTTGAATTATAATGTCACCGATATGAGAAAGACATGTCGCCCTGCCTCGACTAGCTTTAAGCTATCTGCAGGCCAACCAAATTTTTAAATTCCTCTTTCTTTCTTTTTTTCTTTCTTTCTTTCTGTTCCATTTTTCTTTCTTTATATCTTTTTCAATTCTTTTAATCTTAATTGAACTTGTTGTTATTTGTTTCTGTTGTTTTTTGTTGGTGGTGAATTGTTAATTAATAATAATTTAAAAGATCAAAGGTAATTAAACCTCATTATTTTCACAGTGACATACAACAGATATGTTTGTCTAAGGATTAGAGATACAAACTATAAAAAGCTGAGGTGTCTTTAGTATTTCAGCATAATAAATGATCTAAAATAGTTTTGGCTACATGACTCATGTGCATGTTTGGCTTACGTTGGGCAATGGGGTACTGTCATTCTGGAGCAACAGCACACGCAGTTGATCTTTGCTCAAATCCTGTAAGCTGTGCTTGCGTAGAACACTGGAATTGTGTTCTGAATCCAAACTGTGGCCATATTTACACCGCTGCCTGTTGAACAATAATGTATTCATGAAACAATACAAAGCATAATGGAACCATACTTAAGACTGAGAAATGAAGTACTGTGTACCATTTCACTGTGTGTGTGTGTGTGTGGCTGGGTGTGTATGCATGTTTTCTGAGTGTGGGAGATGGGTGGTAATAATGTCAGCATAGCTGACAAAAAATGAGTCAGAGGCTTGGGTTTTGTCATAGGCAGGATTTGTTTACAGCTGTAGTGAATTACAGCCAGGACTACTTTTGATTATGTGTGGGTTTTGTAATCAAAACTAGTTTTAGATCTGGGTTACACTGATGCATATAAGTGTATTTACCTATAAACACATTTCCATTTATGTATCATACTTAATCTGTATATTTATTTATGCTTTATTACAGCAAGACTCAAGTTTTTGGTAAATGCTGACTCTGTATCTAAACTTTAACTTTACCACAGGGATAGGTTCAATAAATCTGAACTTACATGTGACATTGTCCCAAAATGTCAAATTTACAAAGATGCAGATCTGAACATCTCTCCTGGCAATCACTTTTTCTGCAGCGCCTGATGATATTAGGAGTCACTAGGATCCTTTTGCTGTTGTTTTGTTGTATCACAGTGAAAATGTCACTGTTCTTGATCACATTTTCTAAATCTTCCACTGCTGCCACCTGCAGAAGTTCATCATACTCGATACATCCGTGATGATCGCAAATTACTTGAATAATCCTGGCTTCCTGCGCCATTATTGAATAATTACACTCAATGACTGACAGCCAGAACACCCGAATCCACTGAGGAGTTGTTCATGAAAGAGTTGACTTCGTGAATCGACTCCGTCAGGTAAGCATTAATATAAAGTTAAAGGTAAAATGTTGTCAGGATAAAATAAGCCATAATCAAAGACCGATAATCAGAGACCTTTTGTGGGGGTGAGGGTGGAAGGTTGGCACGAGCTGTTCGAGAGGTAAAGAGCCGACTCTTATTGGTGAACTGAACCGATCTTTGAAATGATTCGGAGCTCCCAAGCACAAACCCTCATCCTGCTAACAAGAAACGAAACTAAAAGACGCTAAAACAAGTTGCCAAATCCTCTTTATTCCACATTTACAGAGCTGCTATTTAATTTACTGTAAAAGTGTATGCAAAATAATTTGTATATACTTCCCTAGGTGACTAACACAGGTAAAACTGCTACTGAGTGAAAGAAAAACCCTAAAATAGTTATTTTAAATTATCTGGTATTAAAAACAAAATTCATAATACAAAAACATAAAAACTAATTTTATGATGTTTCTGGTGTATTTATGACCTAAATTGTAAATTTTTGTAGGTTGTGTTTCTATAATTATTTTATCTATTCTATATTTTTTTTAATTTAAGAAATATTTTACAGGAAAATCAGTAAAATCACTGCGAAAAATTCTCTACAAAATAATTCTAATTTGCTGTTTTGTAGTAGAGGTTTTTAGGTATTAAAAAAAGGGGGTTAAAAAAAAAATTACACTATCTTGTGAGAAAAATAGTATTTCTCTGTGAAGGCATTGCAGAATAAATCACAATAATGTTGATCTCAGCCTGCTCTGGGGAAACAGCTCGCCATCCAACACAGGGCTAACACACACACAAACACAAAACCATTCACAATCGCACTCACACCTAGGGGCAATTTGGAACAGCCAATTAGCCCAATTTGAACCACTTTATAAAGTCTTTTCCAACACATCCTGGAAACTTTCAATAGTGTTAAGGTTAGGACTCTGATGCGCCAATACAATTCCTCATGGTTCCTGAGCCACTCTTTCAATATTTGAGTCCCCATTTGATATCCATGCCATCAGGGAAGAAAAATCCACTGATGTGATAACCTGGTCATTCGGTACATTCAGAGCCTCGGCTGACTTCATTTTATTGCCACATTAATGTTGCTGAGCCGCGACCTCATCAACTGGAGCAACAATGCCACGGAGATTACGAGCTGTGATCAAGGATAAATGAGTGTGAGTTTTTTTTGGCTGCGCAGTGTATACCGTAGTGTGCAGTGAAGATTATACACAACCACTTTTGTCTTCTTACTTGGGGGGCTCCTATTAAAAAGAAGTAAACATTTACTCCTCTATTATTTTTTGGTGAAAATGTATTGAACAATGCTACTGTAGGCAATGAGAACCAAAAAAGTAATTCCGACAAGTATACTGAAGTAAAAGTACGGCTAATAAACAAAAACACGGAAAATACCAAATAAAAAAAAATTTAAAGGTGTGGCAAATTGTATTTTATTTTATTTTTTTATTTTTGCTTAGCACAAATGAACTTCAAACCATATGGAATGGTTTGGTGAGTGAAAAAAAAAAGAAATATGTGAACACTCTGCCTGAAAGATTAAATGCAGTAATCAAAGTAATGAAATGGTGGCCACACTAAATATTGCTTTTTTTTCCTCAAAAAAGACAGTTATTTTTGTTATTACTATATATTGTTGTTTGTTTACTTACTCTCATCAATATGATCCAATATTACATGAAATAAATACTTGAATAGTACTTGGTTTATGATTTAACTTCATTTTGTTAAGTGTATAATCATCACTGCACACTACTGTATACAATATTCAGTATAACATACTATAACTGAACATTTTTTATTACAATATTAACATTAATGAAATAATATGTAGCAGTAATATACTTTCGGTTTTATACAACTGTATTTATTATGCTTGAACCTGAGTACACATTTTACATTATAGTGAGGAGTCCTGAGTCATAAGTTTTTGATGATTTTTTGATGATTCTAATCAATATTTGATTAAATTAATCTGACACATTAACTGAATAAATGATAAAATGAAACAATAACATCGGCAAAATGTAAAAATTAAACAGTAAACTGCAACTGGGGAATAAGTGCCACTGTTACCATGAAAAAATATCAAGGGATAGTTGCTCAAGCTGTTTAGTGAGTTATTAGCATGTTAAAATTAAGTACAATTTATTAAAACAGAAAAAAACAGAAGTTAAATTTTCATTTTAGGTGAAGTAAATGCACTACCTTCTTGAAAACTGTGCCATCAGGCTGTACCTGTTTTGAGGCTGTTATCAGGCTGTGTCTGATACAATGTATTTATTGCTATCAAATAGATCTAAGTTATTAATTAGCTTCATAAAACCTCCTAAAATATAATATATCATACATATATCATACATGTAATATAATATAACATATAATATATCAAATCAAAGTCCCATCTGCTCCTCCTTTAGGTCTAATAAAGGATAATGTAATGTTAATTAAGTACTGCAGTACTAATAAAATATTAATAAAGGAACAGGCATTAATAAAGTAAAGGCAGGCTGATGACATAATGTTAAAAACTGCAATACAGCATGTCTCAAACGTCTCCATAGACTGGGGAAATTAACATGTTTTAACAAAATGCAACTTTATTTCCAAAAACATAATCTAAATCTTCTTCATACAGTCATCTCTCTCACTCACCATGAATTCATGGTAACACATGAAAGTGCACTTCAGATGCCCTTTCAGGTGCAGCTAAGAGAACTATTTCAGTACATTTTTCCTTCCTTAAATGAAATCTGAACGGCTCGCTGAAAAAATAAAACGTATAAACTCAGTATGTACGTTTTCGGTAGGCATTTTTCTGTAGTGTTTACATAATCTACAGTATATAGTGTACATATGGACACTTTTGGGACACACTGTAGAGCCCAGGCATTTGTTGATTTGTCCTCAGCAGATAACACAGGAGTTGTCTGATTTGGATGGCTGAGGAGGGGAAGGATTTGAGTAGGAATTTGATGAATATGATGTGTGATACATCGTTGTAGCAGGCTGGGGTTGATATTTTGGAGTTGATGCTTGAACTGTGGAAGCAGGTTTTGGCTGATATGCAGATGGTACTTTCTGAACTGTAGAAGCATATTTCGATTGATTCAAGGAAGCTGGAGAAGCATAATTTGGGGATAATGGTGAACTCGCCTCGCTATACATAATGAGATACTCGGGATAGATCTGATGCTTCTCAAACACTACGAATATAGACGGGTTGTAGACATCATTCACGCAGCTGTCAAAAAAGTTGGTGTCTCCTCCATCTTTCGAGGGGGGGCGGGTGTAGCTGGACTGGCCGATGGTGTAGTCACCCACTAGGACACGGCAAACAAACATGCAGCGAGTCGTGGTGTCTCCGGTATAGCTGTGTGAGTACTTGGCATCTCTGGCAAAATAACTCCCTGTAACAAGAGTAGGTATTTAGTACAATGTTATTTAATATTTAGTACAATGTTATTTAAGAGTAGACTACAAATGAAATGCTACACATACTGTATTATGCTATATGAAAACAACAAATTTTCCTTAGCCCTATTTCCTGTTCATTCAAAAACATAACCAACTCACCTGCCAGTGGATCTAGCAAATCCTAATGTTTCATATTTAATCCTAATTTAACAGGTAAGTGTGCTATAATACTAAAACCACTGACACTGATCCAAGAACATAAAATAGAAATCTGTAGGCAATTTTTCCATGCTTTTAATTTACGATTATGACGGGTCAAATTAATTAAACAATGAAAACACTCTTCTATTTAAAAACAGTGGCGGTTTAAAAAAAAACCTCATGAAGCACTTTGATATCTAACTTTAAGTCAACTTATATCTATAGTCTAGTAGACACTACATGGAAACACTGCAGTCTGATTGGTTTATTATCTTGGGATAATGGAGATTATCCAAACTTGGTATAATGCTTGAATCAAAATGTGCAGATGATAGATATATATTTTGCTATTGTAGCATTTCACAAATAAAACAAATACTTGCCTTAACTTTGGTGGATTCAAAAATCTGAGAAATTCAACAAAACTAACAAAATAGTTTGTTTTCTTTTTTTTTCCATGTAGTATATAATAAAACAATCATTCACCTATTTTTAAGTAATAATTGTTGCATATCCACAAAAATGGTACATAATTACATTCATGGCCTAAACATAGAACTATCAAATATAGAACTATTAAATCAACTATATTTGATGTATTTGAGCATAATTTATGTGTATGTAATACATTTAAGTGATACGCATGCTTATTTTAACAAAAATGACCATAAAAAGCACAAAACTGATAATTTTATCCCGTGGATTACTAGCAGTTTTTTCCCCAGAATTTAATACAGCGGGATGGGCGGGTTGATGTCTCTTGTGGACACAGGGGAACTTACATTTTAGTGTTTCTGAGAATGAGGAAGCTGCCAGAGAGGGGTGTGACCGTAAATTCAGACTGGCTTACGGAGCTAAAGTTTTACCAACTCGGCTTTCCTGTCGTCAGTTGGGTGAGGATCAAAAATAAATATTTTCTGTGATTTCTGCGCTTGGTGATTGTGCGGCTCAGCAGTGGCTGTGTTATAGTCCAAGGGTCAGTGATGTATCCCAGCCTATGCACAACCAGTTCTTGTCTCTACCAGGCTGGTAGAAAGGCAACATGCCTCGGAGCATGCCTGGAGTTGTAACACTTGCTTACTTTGAAAATGGGCATAGATGGATTGATGTTGCCAGAAGGAACCGCTGTTTTACGTAATCATTTTAAACAGCTAATAATGCTAATTCACCACAGGTACCCTTGAAAACTAGATCTCCAGACACAGGGTTGGTAACCACTGCTCTAAAATAAGACTAACAATTTTTAAAAAAGAAAAATATAACCAAGCACCTTTCCCGTAGGCTGTCCCGTGAGTGCCACAGATTCTCCAATCAAAGTTATGTTTGCAGATGGCATCAATGTGTTTGGGGTCTGTTCCATGAAATAGCTGTTTCTCTGTGATGGTTTTTCCCATGTTATTCTTTGTCATCAGATCCTTCTGCCTGAAAAATCATGATTGGATTATTGTATACTATTAATATTATTTACTACTACTACTACTAATAATAATAATACTACTACTACTACTACTACTACTAATAATAATACTAAAGCACCACTTCATGCAGATAGTTTTAATTAGCAAATTAGCAAAACACTGTTCATATACATACCACTGAAATACTTCCCAAAGGGCTCTATTCTGAATCCTCTCAATCTGCTCAATACTGAATCCACGCATTGTGGTGTTAAAAAGACTCTTGACTGCACTGTATTCATTCGAATCTCTCTGTAGCTGTAATTTCTGTGAAATAAAAGCAGACATTTTCAGAGACCCTAATTAAGAGATTAAGTGCAGCTCATGCTAATAACACAGTTAAATATATTACATTTGCCTAAGTATTCGGTGCTACCAATGTGTGTGATTGAACGTTTGCATAATGAACTGCATAGGTCTCCATTTGGCATAAAAGCTGACGTGCAATCTTGAATAATGCTGCAGTCAAAATTGCTTTAAAAGTTGCTTTAACCTTGTAATCAACTCAGAATTTTTAATGAGAAAACCAGAGAGCATGGAATCCAGAGAACTCTGGAACTCAGAATGGTCTTCGCAACCATGTGTTCAGCAAGTAACATTAGATGAATATAACTGCTCACAGCATACCTAATTGGTTGCATTGGAACTCATACACATCAAAAATTGAGTAATTCCATGTACTGATATGGGTGTCTTTTGGTGGATTTTCCACTGATCTTTCTACAATTGTCTTATTTCTTACTGATTATCTGTTGGAAACGTTGCAGCTGTCTGATGTTATAACATCCTGAAAACTTTCAAAAGAAACCGACGTAAGCTTTTCTTTCACACAATAATCAGCCAATTAACCAAGCACCTTGTAACCGATCTCAGGCGTCAGTGCTTTATTCCAGTGTCTTGGCAATGCTTTCATTGGGATGTTGGGAGCTGGTTTGCTGAAGATAAAAAACAAAAGTACTTTTTATCAGACCTTTGCTCAGAGCCATTTCAATCAGGAAAGAAAAATAGAAAATAGTTTTTTTCTTACGTTGTTCTGATTGTTTCAGCATCTGCTGCTGACACAAATACTGGTCGACGCCTTACAAGCTTTTTGGTCCCATAGCGTTTGTTTGACTGTATCATATCTGAAGAAAGAAACATAAAAATTATTAGTAGTAATTATTATTTACTTACCTAGTTTACCTGGGAATATAAAACAACGCCACTTCTTAGAGCAGGGGTAGGCAACCTCAGGCAAGAGTGCAAGAGAGGATCTATCTTCCTATCTGCTTTGCCTGTTTGTTTTTTCATTTATTTAATTCCCCTGAGTTCCACTTTAATGTAGTCATGGCAAATTCACACCCACATCGCTTCCCTCTCCCACAAGAGCTATCACATAGGGAGGACAAAGGTCACCAAACATGTCCTCTGTGACAAGTGACTCCAGCAGACTACATTTTTAAAAAAATTGCTGGTTGTGCAGCGTCAGGGTGGTGTAACCAGTGCTATCTGTTTATTTTTACATGCAGGACCTCTTAGAAGCTCATGATTGGCTTCATGATTGTCTGTGTGATGGACAGTGAAATGAGTATATGGCATCACTTCCTAGAGGAGGATTCTTCTTTCTCGATGGTCGTGGCATTGGACGATATGTAATGGCATGATTAGGATTCAAACCTGCGTCTTACAGATGTTAGGACATATGTTGTGTGCTTTTCCACTGTATCACTTGGAGAGCCCCTAATATTTTTTAATGGTCAGATATTCAACCTATCATTAGACTTTCATTTTTCATTTCAGACACCAGTTTAGAACCAATTTATTATTCTTGATCCAAAAAACTACACAGATCTTTAGGAAGCTGTTTCTCCACCTCTCCCTGAAACACTAACTTTAACACGTTGGATGACCTGTTTGGCTTCCTCCTCCCATTTATGGTCTTTCTACTCTCTCTGCCCATCTGATCTGATTGGTTGACCGAAAGCTAACTCAAACAGTCCAAAGGGAAAACCTAAACATGCATTAACCTCATTATGTGACATTGTCTATAATGTCTTTTTAACACTGCAACAATGTTTATGGCTCAAAAAAGTGGAAACAGTATCATAGTGTATCTCTTCTTTATAGAAATGAATGTGTCCTCACACCTGCATGCCAAATCAGCTCCTGAACAGCGACTGGCTGTTGCACAGCTTGTCTTGTTTACTTTGATGAAAGTATGATCCCATTTCCAACCAGCATCATATTGCAGTAGCTGAGGTACGGCAGAGCAACGATGGCAGCTGTGCTAGTTAAGACTAATGCTGGCTTCAAGTGCTATCGGAATAATGGCAAATACAGAAGCTAAATTTTGACACTCCTAAGTTGGAGTGACTGTCAAACTTTCATGGGAGGAAGAGGACAGCTTTGGTAGTGGATGGCATGTAATTCTTTCTTAATATTTTTTAACAGTGCAATTAATGCTATGGGTTTCTTGTGTACCTATTTTTAATCTGTAATCTATGTGCACTTTAGTGACATAGAACAATGTTGTTTATCATTCTGTCTGAAGCAAATGGACTAGTCTGCTTGCGGGGTGCAAAGTTATAACAGGCAAGTGGTTGTTATGGGAACAGGCACATTGACCTTGAGTCTACCATTTTTCAATTGGCTCGGACAACCAAGCACTTGAACATTCATTCATTTTCTGAACTGCTTATTCCTAATTAGGGTCACAGGGAGGCTGGTGCCCATCTCAGCCGACTCTGGG
>JBCNYG010000022.1:20012561-20026919 GCA_039654305.1 Porochilus rendahli | reverse complement strand
TATTTAGCAGTTATGAGCTGAAGGTGAAGTAGGTGTCGCTGAATAGTGATAGGCAGTGGCAGTCTGAGCTGAATTATTGTTGTAGTATATACTGCACAGGAACATTAAAAAAACACTAAAGTGAGATATTTCTGGTATGTTCTTACATTTTTAAAATCATGACAGATGCCAGTGAGCTCCGAGTGTATGTGCGACCGGGTGCAGAAGAGCTGTGTTATGGCCTCTCTTAAACTCTCTGTGAGTTTTAGTTCATAATACTACGCATAAAATATGCAGAAAAAAATTTATTTATTAAATTTACATTTTCAACCATGACAGATGCAGGTCAGGTGAAGTCTATGCCTCAAGCCGAGCTAGCACTGTGTAGCTAACAGGGTCTGTTTCACCTACTTAATCGGAGTTCGGTACATACTACACGGAAACATAAGTAAATATCGCTCTGTAATGGTGTTTTAGTAAATACTACACTGAACCACAAGAAAAACAAAGTAAACCAAGCTTTACATTGTTATTGTTTCTATTTTCATAGTATGATAATGATGATTCTACTGCTCCAAATTACCTTTACAGTGTCAGTCGCTTTAATTCAAGCATTATACACTTGGAATACTGTTTTTTTTAGTCCTGAGATGACACACCAATCAGATTGCACTGTTCCTGTGTACTGTGTGTGTGTTGTTGACTCCGACAAAGCAGCTGGAGGTGAAAAAGATCTGACTTTGTATTTCTATTTTAGTGGTTATACAGAAATGTGCAAGAGTTTGTCGTTTGTGCACGCGATGCCTCTTTTAAAATCATGCATGTGTTTTAGCAGGAGAGGATTGCATTCAGTCCCTCTGCCAGTCCGCTGCCAAATTCCACTTCCTCTCCAGGCCATGGCGCTCCGCCTCTGACTAACGCCAAGACAGAGGAAGAGTCGGCCAGACTGCCCGGACACCTGCGTGAGTTACGCACACACACTCACACACACTGTGTCTCTTGCGCCGGCTTTACTTGCTTGATGCATTTCCATGTGATCTTTGGATATCAATGTCTGTTTAATAAAGTCCTTCAGCTGGCAGTTAGCAAGAACAGTGATCGTAATCATTTGTATCATACAGTTTGTAAATTGTTTTGATTAGTTTTTGTGTCTTCTGATGATAAAGAGCTCTCAGTAACAACATACAAAACGACAAGCTGTTGTTATTACTTTATTATGGATAAATGTTACCACAGATGGTTTTAGTGCATCTGAGATTCATTCAGTCATTAAAGTGTTTTTTTTTTTTATATAGATAATAAAATGTTGCTGTGAGGTGGTTGCTCAGTGGTAAGATCATCATGACTGATCAGAAGTGTAAATGCAGGAGCAAAGCCCTTAAACCTCAGCTTTACTGAATATGTAAATGTGTTTATGTACGAATATGTAGTGTTTATGTAGCCTGATGGAGTATAAGCACATTGTGCATTTTTCCTTTTCTCTTCTATCAGCCTTATATATATATATATATATATATATATATATATATATATAATCACTAAAGGTTGTTTTTTGCTGTTTCGTTGCTTGATGCTGATTTATGCACCCACAAAACACAGACACAACCGAGTGCTCAAACACACACACACACACACACACACGGATCTCACACCTTCCAGAGCGACCGTGCCATGGAGCAGATATGCGTAGGCACTCGTACGGAGTCCTGATATTTTTAGATGATATAGGCACTAGTTCGGTTCTGACGTCATCAAAAAAGACCACCTTGAGACAGTCCTTCTGCTCTGTGTGTGTGTGTGTGTGCGTGCGTTAGTTGGGCAGGTTTTCCAGCTCTCAATTCATACATTGTTTATTTTTAGAGGCTTTCTGCGCATGTATGTATGTGTGTGTGTGTGTGTGTGTGTATATGTGTGCATGCACATGTGTGTCCCCTTGTGCCAGCGCTCGGTTCATAGGTTAACCGTGTTGAGGAAGTGTATGCGTTGCAAGTAGAGTGTTGGCTCACTGCAGGTCTAAACCAGCCCTTGACTTGGCCAATGAAAGAAAGGGTGGAGTTGGACAGCAGCCAGGAAACAGGCCTGGTGGTGAAAGTGTACCGAAGTCTGTGTTGCGCTAATCCTCGTTAATATTTAACGTGCCTGTTTGTTATAACTGACAGCCAGTATCTGCAACATATCTGATTTTTATCCCACACTGCCTCAGCCGTGGCTTTTGAACATTGTGTAGTCCTACAGGTTATGTCTCGATCTTTCCTGCGAGCCGGACAGCACCTTTGTAGCACAGCAAGGAAGCGAAATGCTCTGTGATAACGTCTTTGTTCTTACGCCCGCTCAAGGCTCTGATGAGTTGCTTTGTTGGAGCACACACTCGTCTAACCGGACAGATTTGCTAAGATTCACACACTGCTGTTTTGTGTTTTTAGGACCTGTAGGTATTCTCACAGGGCAGGTAGTATAGTAGTAATACATATCGTACTCACTACTTCTGATTATTATTGACTGGAGGATTATGAACTTATAAACGTCCAGCTGGTTTTAGTTCACTGACGCTTTTCTTCAGGTAATAATTACAAAAACGTGTCTCATTAGCATCACATTGCATTGTAGTATATACTTCGTAGTCCAGATCCTGCCTTAGTGCCAAAAGCAAGACGTGTCCTTATGCTTGCTCTACTTTAAGCACTGTACCTAACAAGCATGGTGTAAAAAAAAATCACATGACCTGGTGGCCTGGTGTATAGCATGCTGAGTGTACGAAATACGAACACCCTTAGAGTTCCAGCATTACTTTTGTCAACAATAACGCTAAGTGTAGGGAGTGTAGCGGCTTTTGTAGCTGTGCACATTTATACTTCTCTCCAAATGAGGTGATGAGCGGAAATATTTGGGACGGAATTCGAAGCCGAAAAGTGCACAGGCCTTCGACGCCGTAGACTGCGCTAGTATCAACATGAAAATTGTAAATGTCAGAAAGGTCACACCTGCATCCCGCCATATTCACCAGACCCCTTTGACTCAGGCGACGATCCCAACACCGTTATTACCAACACTTCTAGGTTGGAAGCAGAGCTTTTTGTATGTCCATTTTGCATAGAACAGCGAGATGGAATCAAGGTATTCAGTGTATGTTATACTAATGCTGTTAAGTATTTATTATTATTATTATATCACGATTATGAGATGATGCTGTGTTTCTGTTGTGTGAAGCCTCTACACTTTACCTGAAAAGTGAAAGATGGTGAGAAAAAGAGAAGAAAAGAAAAAAGCAGAGGGTGGTGGGGAAGGAAGTGTGGGAAGAGGGGAGGAGGGGAAGGGGGAAGGGGGGTGAGACGAACTGTGGAGAAGCTCTGCTGGCTCTAGGCCATCTCGCTCTTCCTGACACTGATGGAATGGTTTTTTCTTTCTTTCTCGGCAAGGCTTCTCCCTACGCTTCAGACGAAAGTACATCGCGCGGGTTGAGGATTAATGCATGTGCGTTTTGCGAAACTCTGATTTGAATGTTGTGTCAGTGCGGACAGTGTCTTGAACATATTTTTGGGTGTGTGTTTTTGAGATGTCTGTATTCAACCCTATTATATTGGTGGTAGTGTGTATTGTGGTTTATAAGTGTGTGTGTGTGTGTGTGTGGAGTATTGAGTGAGTTCTCATTAATCCAGGAGTCATGAGGAATGTGCTAGGCAGGAAGGAGAGGAAGGAAGGACGAGGGGGGGAGGGGGATAGAAAGAAAAAGGAAATTGCGGAGTGGGCAGAAGTCGGCCTTCTTGGCTTCCTGGAGAGGAAGTGGATTAGATGAGGAGAGGAGCAGTGAGTTCTTCACGCTGAAAGAATGCCACTCAGACTTAACCCCTGCACACACTCTCCCTGCACACTAGCCTCAATGTGAATTGGTTTAGATTGAATATAGTTGTTTTAATGACACTGGGTTACTTAAGTGTGTGTGTGTGTGTGCGTGCGTGCAACTGTTGATTCCTATTGTAGTAAAACAGTATAACTGAAAACTTCCTGCAGTGAATCAACACCACCCCCCCCAAAAAAAAACCCAAAACAAAAAAAAAAACACACATGACACTTCTCAAAGGGTGTTTGTTTGTTGTGCGAGTCACCTATTAGGTGAAGGAGGATGTTTCGTAAGAGGCCCATACCTACCATGTTCCTACTACGTACCTACTATGACAGCACATACAGTGTACTGTTTGTGATGTAACAATGATGTCAGATTGATGCCTACTATGACAAGACCTGCCACTTGTGCTGCTGTAATGTCACAAAAACCCTACAGCTGTACACCAACTATTGAAGTGCAAAGAAGACTCCCTGCAGGGGGCGCAACACGAACAATAGCAACATCGTTGACGAGATTGAGCGAACAGTCTGTCTCTGTAACTCAACATTGTGTGTACACTCACGACCTCAGTATCCACATATCTTTAATAAATTGTCAATCACTTCTTTGCCTGACCTGGGTCATTCCAAACATTTCGGAAGCTCTCGCCCGCGCTCGACTCAGAGGAGATCCGATTTCCAGGAACAATGCCCTTTTCCAGAATACTCTGTGCGTTTGCTTGTAATCTACTGATTAATAATTCATACGAGCATTGTGTGAAGGATTATTATGAGTGGGGAAGAGTGTGAGCAGTGTCTGTCGCACACTTATTTAAATTATTTTACTATTATAGGGCCGTAGATTAAACAAGGACTCGAATACGTAATCACAGCTCAGGAGTTGGCTGTGGTCCGGTAGCCCATGGCTCTGAATGGCTTGTGTATGGTGTTACTCAAAGCCCAGGGATGAAGCTGAATCAGAACCGACTGCCGGCTACTTGATCACTACAGACGCAACGCCACTTAATGACAGTCAGGCGTGTTGAATCAAATGGCTCAGGTAATAATGATATGAATATACAGAGTACAGGTTTTACGGTGTTAGAGTACAGATTTAAGGAAAAGGGTCAACTTCACAGGATTTGCGGGTATAGCGCTTGGCTTTTTTTGTGTTCGCTGCGTCGTATCAGTTGTTACGATCAGACTTCCACTATAATAGTGAGATTAAATTCAATTCCGCAACCTTTAGGATAGATTTTTTCCCCCCCTGATCATTCTTTAAACATGTACAGCAATGTCCAACATGTTTATTAGAGGTATAGAGAGATTTTATTTATTTGTTTATTTAATTCCTGAATTCCGAATTGACTTAATCTAGTTGTATCCAGTTCCCATCTGTTAAGTGTTGCTTCTCTATCACCATCCACATGACCACCACCAGCCAGGGAGGGGCGTAAGCATGCTCATGCATGACATATGACGCTGCCACATTCAAGTTTCATTCAGGTGAACTCTGTTGCATGCTTAACACACACGGAGGGAAAGTGTTCTCCACCCCTTTGTACGAATGAACTCACAAACACCCATGATTGGCTAGCCATCTCTGTGAGTGACGGGGAGGCGATCTTATGCCGTCCACACCTCCTGTGAGAGCTCGGCCAATTATCTCCCATGGACTCCCATGAATCATCACCTGGATTCAAACCTGTGAGGTCCATGTTGATCATTGCTCACTACGTTCCTTATTGCTGGTACTACTACTACTCTGTTACTGTTACTATTATTACTACCATTAGTTCTACTTCTACGTTTATTATTACTACTACCGGTACAACTACTCCTATAACTAATACTACTACGTTTATTACTTTTACAATTACGAGTACTGGTTGTCTCTAGACCTCATTTTGAGAGCTACTGATTAAGAGAATCATGCATGTACATGTCTCTGTCTACTCCCACCCCTGAGTGTGTGTGTGTGTGTGTGTGTGTGTTAGAACACACTTTTTTGAAAAGGGAAATTTCCTGTGCCTGGAAGCTGCTCTCATCCTCAGGAATTTCCTGAGTGGGCAGGCTGTGCTTCCTGACCAAGCGCTGGCTGTATTATTTTTTTAATTTTTCCTCCCCCTCACTCTGAAAGGGAAACTGTTCTCACATGCCAACGGTCAGAAAACGAATGCAGCCTCTTCCTGCTCAAAACCAACTCCACATGTTTGAGAGGAAGAAGAAGAGACAGAAGGGGGTGGGGGAGACTTTCCTCCTCTGATGAATAAAAAGACAATGTTTTTATATATATATATATATTACACACACATACATACATCTCACAGTGAACGTTTGCTTATACACTCGACTGATGTAGAGGGCAAGGTAAAGGTAATTCATTACCTTGTCTGCGAGTCTTTTATTTACACTCTAAAAAATTCAAGATTCTCATGAAGCTATGAGACACAGTCTTTCTAAAGGTATCAAAGGATTCACTGATCAACTTTCCATTGTTTATTTTATCTTGTGACTGCTTTCCTCTGTGTTTTGTGACATGCCTACTAATGGAATATGAAATGATATCCTTGTAGTATTTTAACAAAGACACCAAGTGATTACGCACGTACAGTGGAGGTGTGTGTGTGTGTGTGTTTTATGTATGTATGTGGCTCATTCTGGGATAGGCAGCAACGTTTCCTCAGGTTTCAGGCCTATAAAATAAGTCTGAGTGGTCCCCCAGAACCCTTCAGTTCTGCACATTTTAACCGAAATTTGGCAATATTTAAATTTTCCGTAACTTTTTTTTTTCTGGGTCAATAATCCGTTTATTGTGTAATCAGACCATGTAAATAAATAATACAATGTATATATATATATATATATATATACATATATATACATATTAGTGTAGTTTTATCCATGACAGCATGCTTTATTAAAAAATGTAATTGATATGTACTTGTAATTATCAATCATAATGCGAACTTGCATCGTATTTCAATTATTTATTGCAAAAGAAACATGTTTTGAAAAGTCTTGTTTTCGTCTCTATACAATAAGTATATTGCTGTAAAAGCCTAATTTGTATTGGATGTAAATCTTAAGACAGAAAAATTGAAGCTGGCCACATTTTGAGACTTTGGACTCGTTTGGAGCGACTAATAACTAGTAGCTTGTTCCAGAGTCAAGGTATGCTGTGAGCAAAGCTCCATCCCTGCATACACAAGTTATAGTTATTAATATAATAGTTCAGATTCACTGTCTGCTAGTAACAGACACAATCTGATGCGCGAAAGGATTCACCCAATCCTCACAGAATAATCTGCTACAAAAGGACAATTTATGGATGCATCATGCAGGTTAGGTTCATTTTGTATGAATGTTTATTGTTTAATACACGCTACTCTGTACTGCAGTCATTTATATGAGTAAATAAGTTTACCAATAAAAATTTCATTTACCAGTATAGTAAATTATACATAAGTAGTAACTCAATGAAAGCCTGGCTTAAATAATTCTTGTGATATTTAATCATAACACATTTACAGGGATGTTGAACAGGTAATAAAGATAATTTCACCTCTCAGTATTTCTTCCACGATTACTTGCAGCCATCACAGACGAGGAAGCACTAAATAAAAGGGAAGCAAAAAACGGACATGCCATTCACGTTGTGTAAAATACTCGATTTTCAAAGACAACTCCGATTATCTTTGATTTTCTTAAATAATACAATGTGTGTTTGGCAGGGAGCATTTTGTGTAACCCTGCTTGATAATATTGCTGATGAATGGTTTGAGAAAAAGTGCATGATTTTCACATAACGTCTCTCATGTTATGGGGTGAATTGCAGTGCCAGTGGAAATGAACTACAGCACCTATTCAGTCTATAGTGGATGTAGATCTTCCCTAGAAAGCCGCCATTTAGATGCTGTTGTCGTGTGAACATCGCATTGAGATTACCCTCCTTTTTACCCTCTCATCCTGTTAGATAAGATCGCATACAAGTTCTTAATGTGAAATCATATTCAATGCATACTTAAAACATGATAACTTCTTTTTTATCTTTTTATTGCTGTAATATGATACTACGCATAATATAATATCAAAACTTACATAAAATAGGCGTTTACATTATGCTGGAGATTTTGACTGTTTTGTCTCTCTAAAAAAGATATAGAGTGAATTTTTTGTCATATATATATATTGTGTGTATTTGTATTTGTACATGTGTGTTTAGAGAAAAACTGTGCAAAAGTTATCAGCAACAAAGAAATGCTGGACCGCAAAGGTGATTTAGAAATAATGAGACAAAATGTTTCTAATAAATGGTTCTTTCAAAAAAACAGTATATAGATCAGTGAAATAAAATAATTGAAACAATGCTGATATTCAGTGTGACCAGGCTGTGCTTAAATACGGAATGCAGTATCTTCTTCCTGAGATTGTGATTATTAAACTTGCATCTTATTTTCGCAGTAAAACCCATCAGCCTTTATTGTGTTTTTATCTCTTGTGTAATCTGCTTTCTTTACTGCCAGACAAGCATTTTCTTGTAAAATGCAATTTTGTATCTGAAAACTAATGTTTGGAAATGTTTTTGTTCTGGCTCGATAATGCAGATGTCCTCAAATAAACATCTGTAACAAAGCTTGTACTTAAAAAGTATGGAAAAATTTAGTAAACCAATTTAATGGGGGGGGGGGGGGCGCAAGTATGCTTGTTTTTCTAAAATGAACCAAGTGCTGCAGGAAAAGTAAAAAAAACCTTCAGATTGGATGTTCATGACAAACACGACAAGCAAGATCTGTTAATTCTATGAATAGTCATTAAGGGTGATGGAAAGACGAGACCTTGAGAACTACAATACAATTTCCATGTACAGCAATGTGCCCCCATTGACTTATTATTATTATTATTATTATTATTATTGCCGCTGTTGAATTCCTGATCACATCACTAGGTGGACAGTGGGGACAGTAGTATGAAATGAATTATTTAAGGGGTGGGGGGTAGGTATCACTTCACACTGTTTCAATTCATCAGTGTAGATCCACCGTGCGGCCTGGAAAAAAAAAACTATCCAGATTCATAAACTGAGCTTAGATGTTTTCTGAAGAGGATGGATTTACCAGAAGGGGAGTGATTCTGATGATTCATCAGTGTTAACCTCTTATTGACTTGAAGCACCCAGTCATAGCACGATATGGAAAACAAAAAAGCTTCATACAGAGAGATCCACCAGCATACAGGCACATCCCGAGCATTACTCAATCCACATGTGTAAGTGCTTATAGTGAGACTAGTCGAATTATGAAGAGAGATTCATTCATAAAACCGGTTGTAAACATTCCTTGGCACCACTGAATCCGCTGTCAACATGTCCTGTCTAGCTCACAGCCATTCATTTCTCATTCGTACCATACAGCCGGAAAGGTACACGCTTAAAGTAGGTGTGTTGTCATTTCTTGATTTGTATATGTTCTGTATAGAAATACAGTATACACCCTTATGGCATTGAACACCCTGACCAATCCTAGGTTCTTCCTCATTTCTTGCGGTTTTGTAATTGTTCATGGAACTCAACCACACGGGATAATTCTATTTGATTGAGCCCACAAAGAAAACGCAAGGCGAATCGTATGTCGCGTGTCACGCAGCGTGCTGTCTGAATTGTGGGTTTGAGTGGGAGATGGGAGAGCAACAGTGAAACTAGATAGTGGTGATCTCATCTCCTCCCCTCTCCTCCATTCATCCTTGGTGCCTGCAGGTTGCCCCGGCAACACAAGTCAAGAAGGCGCTCTTTCCGGTGCCCCCATGATTCCACACAGCATGAGCAATGCCATGAGACCAGATTAGATCCCCATGTTGATGCTAGAGGATTCAAACATCTGAGGTTCGGGCTTTGGTGTCATTGGTGACGGTGCAATAATTAGTAACATTTTTGTTTCCTTTTCCGGAGTTTGTCCGTCTGGGTGAAGCTCTCCCTCCATCTTTATTCCTGTCTGTCTTCTCCCTTGTTGCTGCCGACTGTTGATAAAGCCGTCTGCATCAGTGCGAAGCGGGACTTCCTGTTCCGTAACAGCGTGGTGGGGGTTTGTTCTGGGGCTGGGGAAGAGGAGGCAGGGCTTCCTGTGAGAGTCTGCTGTGGGAAGTTAAGATTGGGTTTTCTTCTCCTTCCTCCTGTGGTTAACTGTCTCTTTGGAGGCTGTGTGTGCAGATGCACTGACAAATTTATCCTTCCCACATGACCTGCGATTTTGTCGCTCAGTGTCTGTGCAAAAAACAAAAAACAAAAAAAAACAACCACCAAAAATATTTGCAGCTGCTGTACTGCACAGTGTGGACTTAAGACATCACCATGGTCACACAGGCATTCACGTCCCTTTAGCGCCATCATGCTTACACCATAGGGCAAGAATAATGCTCCCCAGAGTCAGGGAACTGTAGCTGATGAGAGTCTTGATGTTCCGGCCAAAAAAAGTCGCATGTTATTATATTGTTGGACCAATTTTAGATTTCAGCGCAAAATCGCCATGGCATTGTTTTAACAAATTTTAGCAACATCACAACATTAATCTCCATCATTTTTCACCGACATCTCGAATTGATGATTGGAAAATTGACCTCCTCGACCTGACCAACCGGAGCAACAAGCGATGGCGTTTGCACGCTGTAATGAAGGTGGTCCAACATATATGGCAGTGTACTCTCTGCTGCTACATTGCAAAATATTCTACGTCATCATAGACACTTCATACGTGCTTCTATACACGCTCTGATTATAAAAACGTGACAAATCCAAAATCTACATCATGTAAATCATTTCAATCATGAATAGAAAACTGTGTAAACATTGCAGTAAAGTGGGGGTGGGGGGTGGGGGTTCGTCCTAAAGGCCAGTTTGTGGTTAAAATGTTACCTAACAACACCAGATGACTTGCAAACAGCTACACATGCAAAAACATCATAGACAGCAGCTGCAATGGCCGTAATTAGATGGAGTAAATATTATGGAGTGACTGATTCAGGCAGTTATGTATGGATTCTAATAGGAAGTCGTGCAGCAGTTGAGGCTTGAATATGCTCTGTATTTGCACACAGTACGTGGAGTGTATGTATTTGGAGTAATGATAATACGGGCTGCTTGAGATGCGGCATGTAGAAGAATTTCTAGTTTGTAAACTGTTTCCAGGCTTTTAAAAATATCATTCATGAGGTGTGTCCTTCATCACCACATCGGTAAAATATTTGGATGTGCTGTTCATGGCAACTCGAGACGTGGCAGGTCATGTTGGTGTGTCCCCATTTCACATTTTTCGAATGCTTTGTTATTTTTACTAGAAGTTTCTCCAACACATTAAGCATGCAGCATAGTATAACAGCATACACTCACAGGCTGCATGTGTACGCCACGCTTTACAGTCAAGATTTTGCCCCGATTTAGCGAGCCCGTGCCTGCAATATCCTCAGGTTCCACAGGTGTTGTTCTTACTGGGCTGGTGTACCCCATCCTCAACAATGTTTGACATGCTCAGATGGATTTCTTCTTTCAGTGGTTGTATTTTTCATTTTTATTCTTTGCTTTTGATTTTTGCTATCCTGTATTAATCCTGCCAGGGAAATTATTACCTCTGCATTTAACCCATCTGATGTGAGCACACGCACTCGGAGCGGTGGGCTGCCACACACACTGGTGGCGCCCGGAGAGCAGTTGTGAATTAGGTGCCTTGCTTAAGGCCACTTCACGCAGGAAGGTGGAGGAAGGGAAGGTGCAGTTCAGTCCCCTACCACCACGCATTTTCCCCGCTGGTTCAGGAATCGAACCAGCGACCTTTTGGTCCAAAGCAGCTTCAACCATTAGGCTAAGGCTGCCCCTGGTATAGAGTACAACTATAATTTTAGTTACAATTTATTTTAACTATAATTTGAGCTTACCTTCTGGTCATCTGGAACCAGCTTGCCTGTTCTCCTCTCATCAACTAGATATTTACACCCACAGAAGTGACCAGATGTTTTTAGTTTTTTGCACCATTCTGTGTAAGCTCGAGAGGCTACACAGACTACGTGTCTGAATCACAGAAGAATCAGCAGTCCAGCACCAGCAGTCTCGTTTATGCCAGTCAGTCACTGAGCTCGCATTTTCCCCCAATTTAACCCAAGAGTTAAGAGGGGCAAATGATGACCTATTACTCAAAGGGGAGGGCTGGGGTAGGTGTGGTTAGATGTTAGAAGTGGTTTTGAATCCAATAAAATAGGCTTTGATACATTCCAGTCCCTTGTTCCTGCCTTATCATTTTGTTTACAGCTTGTATAACACATTTATGATGGAGGTATTTTCCTATGTGTGCATCAGATACAGCCCATGCAAGCTTCCAGGTAAATTTATTGTTTGAATGTTTGCTTGCCAGCAAGCATGCGTTGATGATCGATTTTACGATGTATTATAATTATCCATGTTATAAACACACCGTCATTACCGTTGTGGTTGATTCACATGTCCGTTTGTTTATTGTGACTTGCGAAATTAAATTGTACCTCGAATTAGCTGTGAATTGTTTGTTTGCCTGCTGTCAGTAAGGAACAAAAATATTAAAATGCCATCCATCTGCATCTTCTTTTCCCTTTTATCAAACACATCATTCACGTGAGCGTATTGGCACAGAACGCACTGTAATTCCGCAGAGAAAAAAAAGAGGATCTCGGCTGATATAAAAGTGTCATAAAAGTGTTGCACCTCATTGTCTGGTTTATCAAAATAATGTTTTACTGTAACTTTAAATCTAATTTGAATATGAACTTCTCTGATGTCCCTGTTAATTCCTGTAAAAGATTTTGTGCATTTGTGTGTATTTATATAGTTATTCAAAATTGGAGGAGTTTCAAAATTCAGCTTAAATTGCTTTGCAGGGAAGTAAAGAAATGAACAAATAAGATCAGAGATGATCTTAAGATATGACAAGCTCATCTCTCCGTGCTTGTGTGGGTTTCCACTGGGTGCTCCGATTTCCTTCCACAGTCCAAACACATGCACGTCAGGCTAACTGGATATTCTCACTTGCCCCTAGGTGTGAGTGTAAATGGTTGTTTGTGTGTTGGCCCTGGGATAGGCTAGCGGGCTGTTCAGGGTGTACCCTATTTTTGCCCAGAGTCAGCTGGGATGGGATCCAGCCTACCATAATAAAGGTGAATGCTGTTTAGAAATGAAATACAGCAAGCTGGTCATTAATGTGAAATAAACCCCAAACAGGGTGATGAAGGACTAGTTGGAGGGGTCTTAAATCACTTGAGTTAATTTCACAATAATGATTTCTTTTCTTGTAGATTTTCCTACTTGTTGCACAACAACTTATTTATAATCATTTTGCCCAAACGATTGATTTAATTTTTAAAAATGTATCCTGATAACGATGCCCTTCATAGCAACGTTCTTCGGTACGTAGCAACGGTCATTTTTATTCATCGATCCACAGCAGGATGTGTAAAAATGCTATAACTAACTGATCAGTATTGAGCTGTCACAAAAACCATGTAATAACATTGTAATAAATAGCAGCAGTGTCAAAAAAGGAAATTATACTGTAATATATAAATAAAAAAGCTTGTTGTTTACCAAGTTTTTATTATTGTTGTAAAACTCTAATATAAAACTAACATGCCAACATTTTAAAAAGTCAGACAAAGAATAAATGGTGGTTTAATTCTGATTGCCATTTAGATATAAATCAGTGCTGATCAGAGCCTGATGAATGTTCGCTGGTTACAAGAAGGGTAATCGAGAGTTCAGAATAGGGCTGTATACTGTTACTTTTTCTGGTTTCATGCTTGCTTGCATGCTTGCAGTCGCACTTAGAAGACACACTACTTGCAGGAGTGCAGAGGTATTTTAATGTCATATCTGACAACAAGGGGAGTGTTGCTTGTTGAGCTTTCCACCACTGCAGGGGGTCATCAGACGGCCTTATCCCTGGCAACTTTCTGTACAGATTTATTTCTTGCGTAGATCTTAGAGAAGGTATGAGTGGAGATTAAACTTCTGTGATTATTATTTTTATTTTATATTAAAAAAGAACTCATTTAAATAAAGCAGATGGTTCGCAGATGGAATTTTTGCAGACAACCTTAAAAAATAAAAAAAATCTTATGAATGGCGAGAATTTAACGAAATGCTATACCTGACAAGAAAGGAAATATGTCTTTGGTGTATACACTCAGCTTCCGAGGCGATTTAACTTGAAAATAAACAGAACATCGAAGGTAATCATTTAAAATTTGGTTGTGAGAATCGGTAACTAGCACCAATGATTGTATAGTCGATCGCTCTGGTGTTAAATTTGGTTGTGAGAATCGGTTTGGTGTTAAATTTGAATCGCTTACTGGTTCTGATTGGTACTTTCAATACGGTGTGCAGCCCTGGTTCAGGATGTGTAGCATTACTTCAGATTGCTTTACGCCTTGATGTTGTCAAAGCTGAGCCTTTTTCAGTGCACGAAGCAGAAGGGGACGGCCAGGAATTAGTTCCAATCTGGAGAGCATTCAAAACCTGTAGTGTGCCTAAGTCCACTCTCTTTA
>JBCNYG010000022.1:19932948-19944892 GCA_039654305.1 Porochilus rendahli | reverse complement strand
CCCCGACAACATAGCTCCTAGAATCATTCGGGCACACAAACCCCTCCACCACGGTAAGGTGGCAGTTCTCGGAGGAGGATTGGTATTAAAACTAAATATTTTGTTGTTTATTATGCATTCTCTAATCAAACAGCATGGACCCTGATCCTGCAGCTCCTATAGCTGTCTAATGTGGCTCTACTTTCTTTTTAAGCAATAAATAGGCAGGATTATAAAGTTAAGAGCTAACATTATTTTAATGTCTTTTGTAAGATATCTTTGCAGTTTATATAGATCTAAATCTGTGGGAAAGTTTTAATGATTATATTAACCGACAGCGTGCTGATTTTATAAATTAAGTTCTGCTAAGACGTTTAATACTGCAATAATTTGGACTTGGTGTGTGTAATTTTTGTTTTGTATAGTGTTCATCATGCATCAGTTTAATGCACAATGATGAAAAGGTACAGGGTAAGATGTTATAATGTTCATTCAGAGGGATTTGGATGGAGTTGATCAATAAATTTTATTCTAATTTAATACAATTAGAAAATGTAACCATTCTATTCATTTCTGAATGATAAAAGCCCTTATCTTACTTCAGATTTTGCCGGGGTGTCAGTGTACAATGGACATGTTCTAGTTTGGAAGTCTGTTTCATGAAGCCAAAATATTCAGCTGTTAAAAAAATTGGTTGGTGTCATATCTGTGATGTGTTAATTTGCTACAAAATAAAAGATCGAGTGACATCGAGATCATTTGAATGTGGTGATTCCATAATGTTTGCCAGAGGTTGTAAATAAACGCAACATCATAAAGACCAAGAAGCTATTAACATCCACCCAGTAAAAAAAACTTTCAGAGATTGGTTATAAAAAGATCCCAAATGTTCAATAATGGAAGAATGTGTCACAATAAAAACAAATGAAGCCTTTTTCCCTAACACTCATTTTCTCGTATAGTTGGAAGACTAGCTTCTGTATTACATTTATGATGATATTATATCACATTTTATGACCCCACAGCCCTGAGCCTTTACGCTTTTTTTTATTTGCTAGCAGTGAAGAAGCTTTTGACACAGCAGGTGCATGTTACTGGATGTCATCACCGGTACTCGGTCGTAATACTTGCCAAGATTCCACCTGCCCATTCATAGAACTGAACTGTGCGGACAAGGTGACTCCTTCCATCAGCCTGAACTGGCTGCAACTAACTAAATAAAAGAAGTCACTATTATACCACTATTTATCTCCTTGGCTTTATAGCTACACATAGACCGTGATCTGTCCTATAATTGTTTTTGTTTTGAGGTTTGTGTTGTTTTATCATGTATAACATTATTTTGTGCGTGGAATTACAATTACAATAAGGGTTCTTTGTGTAAGAGGTGTGGTGTGGTTATATGGTTATATGCTCACATACAGGGTGATTCATGAACCGCTCACATTTCAAATGCAAATCTGAATCAAGTTATAATAATAACCGGGTTATTATTTTCACATATGAAACTTAATTCAATAGTTAAACCTAATTCAATTTATGCATCATTATATGCACACATTATACTTAGTGAGGTGGCGAGGTCTATTGGTAGCCAAACTCCTCAGTCGCCAACATGGCGAGTCTGGGAGCACACCGTGTTTGCTGACGAAGCATTCTACACTAGCACCCACTCTGTGATTGGCCCACAGGTTTTTCTCTGGGGTTACCTTTAATCATGAGTTACTTTTTGCTCATTGACCCCAAACTCTTGAAGCCCTGAAGGCTGCTATTCAGCTGGAGATAGCTTCTGTTCCACCCAACAAGACCTGTGCAGCCACAGCATCTTTAAAATATGATGAATAAAAACTGTACTGAATAAAGTTTCATTTCTCCAAAAAATTTTGATTACCTTTAACAATATTTTTTTAATTCTCCTTTGAAACGTGTTAGGGTTTTATTGGGTCACCCTGTTTATCTAATCTTATCACTTACCATTATCTTCTCTTAATCCCAACTCATATATCCTAAACTTAACATAATCCTACACTTTTTATTTATTTATTTATTTTTTGTCTGCATCCATTTTCTTTGGGTGCTCTGGTTTCCTCCAAACAGTCAAAGGCATGTACAGAATTGCCGATACGTATGTGTGTAAGTGTGATTGGTTGTTTGTCTCTATGCTAGCCCTATGATAGATTGGCAACCTGTTCAGGATGTCCCCCACCTCTTGCCTAAGGTAAGCTCTGATTGGCGCCAGGTTACCCGCAGACCCTGATGGAATGGTTTCACGTTTTTTATTCTGTATAATTAAGTTACTACAGAAAGTTACTAGGACACACTTACTTGGTGTCCTATCATCCTGGCACACTGTTCTTTTTTCAAGACTTTTGCTTTGGAACACATTTAACTTTGGGTCAGTGTATAGTGTCAGTTTGTGCGATCTGAATTGAAAAACAGTTTTCATAAAAAAATATACTGGATAACATTTCTTATTAAGGGTCATTTCAAACTGCGCTACATAAACACAGAATAAATCCAATTTTTAGGAAAAACTTTAGGGTCTGTTATATTACTTTGAGTGTTTTACAATGGAAAAACATTTTACAAAACTAGGAATTTTATTTATTTTTTGACTCATCACCATTCTCTCTCCTTCTTTTTCAGTTCACCCACAGCTCTGGCTCCAGTCAACACCTTAAGCAAAGTGAAATTTTTTAAATCAGCCTTATTTCTACATGATTTTGCTTTCAGAACAACAACTCTTTTGCTCATGGTGTTTACGGCATTATGAGTGGATATGAACAATTTATATACTGTAATCTAAAATGAATTACCAAGTTTAATCAATTAAGTTTTACAGATTAAACTCTATGTACTCGATGTAATAATGGGTGGATTATATTGTGTAGCTCCATTAGATAATCCCTCTAAAAAATCCAGTTAGATAACAGGTTGCAAGGCAACAAATGAGGGAAAATGCCAAGGGAGTGAATACATTTGCAAGTCGCTGTAATTACCCAGATAAGAAACACACATAAACACAGTTATCAACATGAAATTACAGAATGTGCTGTAACCATGGACCAGTTCTGATGCTGACGTTCCTAATGAACAATGTGGTTCTAAATTGCTCCTAGCGGTGGGCGTGAGTGTGAATGGATGTGTGTCTGTCAAGGACTGGCAAGCTGTTTAGGGTTTACCTGCCTTTGCCCAGGGTCAGCTGAGTTCACTAGTAGAATTAAACAATTCAGCAAATTAATCTGAGTGAGTGAATTCTATCAGCTCTCTTGTGACACTGTGCATGCTTTTCCAGTGACAGATCACAAAATCCAGTAGGAAGCTACTTACATAACAGCTAATGTAAAACACTGCTCAAGTATCTCCAGTTTTGACTTCCTCATGATTAGTGCATAGAAGAATGACTCTGAGTTCCCACTCCAGTAATCTCTAAGCACAACAGTCTGTTGTTGTTTTCTATAACTTTGGATCTGTCAGCTGTGAACTTTCATTCCTGAGCCTCTGCTCTAAGGCAGCCAGCCAGTGTACGTAGTTTGCCAAGGTCAAAGCCTTGTTGGGAGCTGTGCTCATTGGCCTGTGGCTATTCAATTTGCTGTGAGGAGAAGGAGCTGATGAAAAGGAAATGGCTCGCAGGGCAACAAACCCCACAGTTCAAGAGAAACAGGACTAGACGATTCTATACAGGACGTTCACAATAGCAATCATTATTATGTGAATAAAGATAGATGCTTAAGCAAAATATAAAATGATTATTAATTGAAAAAAAAAAAACATGCAGTGTGATAAACTTGTACATTCCTCACAGGAGAAGTGTAATGAATATCAATTTATAGAGTACTATTGAAGACATTTAAGGTAACAGGAATTTATTTTATTATTAAACTCAATTTTTACAAATATTTACTGCACAAGATTTTATTGTTCCTCGCTATGTTTTACGGTTATTACCTCCATCAGAAAACAGAGTTTTGGCAAGGTGTTGTAATCACCAGTGGTTCTTTTTGTTTGTTTGCTAGCTTCACTATGAACAAAATCCTACCCATGCCCATGCATGGATTTTAACCAAACATGGAGGGAACTCTACCCTACTTGAGTCCCAGGGATGTTTCGCTTTTGGAATGTCAAGGAAGCTGTGAAGGGCAAGACAGGTATTTGATCTGTCAATAGACAGATTGAGTTTACAAGTGATGGTCACTAATTAAGCAATACGTACACATCATGCATTGTGCTTAGGCTGTTGGAAAATGCCTGACAGACAGGAGAATAGAAAGCCATGGGGAAACATTAGCCTGTTTTTAACTGTAAGTGATTTTGTGTTTAAATTATAAAAAAACCCCAAAAACTAAAAAAGCAATTAGCAATGAGTCTATAACACATTATACACGGACAGTTAAGTGCAATTAAAAATAGTTATTAAGGAGACCAAAATGGAGTAAGACATAAATCTCTTCATAAAATACATGCATAAAGTTACAATGCTGTGAAAGAATTGATTTCATGACAGTGCCAAGGGGTAGTGTCCGACAGCATTTTAACACCGTTGAGTTCTATATATAGTCCTCTGCATTTAAATCCCTACATAGTGATTAGGGGGGTAGTGAATGAGTGAGTAATTTCGCACACAGGAAGTGTCTTTGCGCTTCAGGGCAGACTTAGCAGTCAATTAGGCCATAGTTCTGCTTAGTTTTTCTTCTTCAGCAAAAAATGGTGCCACTTGGCACCATTTCCATATTTAATTACATGAAATTTGATAAAATAACATACTTTTTATGTTAAAATAACAAGATTTTTAAACTTAAAACATGCCCCTAAACATTAGACTAAATTATGCAGGCTGGAGAATTTAACATGCGCAGAACAGTAAAATAAAAATGGCTAGATTTAAAAACCTTGATTTACTCAACTGAATGTTAGCTGTTTCTTCACCGGGAGTTTATTAGTCACTGTGTGTATGTAATAGAATTAAAAGTAGAAAATTGTAATAAACTCAATTGAGTTTTGCTCCCCTGGTTGCAAAAATGCAGAATTAATTCTTTACTGCCCTCCTCACAGGCCAGGAAAAACGGTACCTTTCTGGATATCACCTTTTAATACCTTTTCAGTAGACTACCTAGATTTTATGTGTCTATTATTCCTTTCACATCTTTAACAATTAAGAATATTCTCTCTCTCTCTCTCTCTCTCTCTCTGTCTCTTTCTCTCTGTCGCTCTCTCTCTCTCTCTCTCTCTCTCTCTCTGTCGCTCTCTCTCTCTCAGTTGCAGAATACTCCCTGGATGAGATGTCAGTGCATTGCAGGGTACCATATTTAATAGCCAAACCACTTACTAGCATTGTTTGAGGAGGTGGATAGAAAGTAGTGACCCTAGAAACTCATATGGGGGAGAACATTAAACTAGATTAGTTAAGATTTCCTTTACTGTTAGCGTTGAGTACAATTACAAAAAAATCCAATAATATACAGTGACATTCATTCATTCATTCATTCATTTTCTAAGCTGCTTCATCCTAATTAAGGTCGTGGGGAGGCTGGCGCCCACATATACAGTAACATATCAAAAGTAAATAGACACCATCATTTTTGAAAAAGCAGCAGGATCAGAAGCTGTAGGGGAGCTGATGAAAAATCAGATGTAGCGTCAGATTGCACAAAACCTTGGTACTCGTTGGAGGACCTTCTGGTCAGACACTGAACAACTGCTGTACAACAACGAAGTACAGTTCATGAGTATACTCTCAATAGTTTAATAATAAAAGTTCCCACTATCGGAGAAGATAAATGAGGTTTCCTCAGGAACTAAAGAATTGGCTGCACCTTACTGCTAACGTATACACAACTCGATATTTGCTCCTTGGAAGCTAACATACATAACCAGAAGTCTAAGGTTCTCTTTTTTGACTTTTTGTTTAAACAAATATTTATTTCCTTATTTCCTTCCCAAGCTTGTAACAAGCAGAATACTTCACACAACATGCCAGTGCATTGCCAGCTTTATGAAAGAAAAGCACTGTTGTTGTGGTGTATTGTATTGCTTACTTCCTGTGCAATATCTGCCTACATATCTGTAGTTATTTCACTGCTGGGAACTTTAAACACCTTCGCAGACTCAACCACAGTTGCCTTTTTATGTTTTATTATTTCATTTGCTCCGCCACAGATGAACACTTATGAATTTTATTTTTTCCACGAACAACACCCAGACTAATCCCTACACCGAGTAGAGTTTTATAGACTAGTACTACATGCAAAGGAAGCAGTCAGATTGGTCCACTATATAGGGGTTAATAGACATCATCCTGAGTAGATAATGTTTGAATCACAACCATAGACACTCATTGTTTTTGCACAGTCTCTTGACGCATCATCATTATGCTTTAAAAGGAAAAAAAATACATCATTATTTTGTTTTAGTTTGCTTTGCTTGTGTTTCTATGTTGTATATACTAAAACTTTAAATTAGTTTAAAAACACACTATCGCAGTTTATTTAGGTTTCTATATATAGTATATACTAAAACCATGTTACAAAGACACCGTTAGCTACACAGCATTTAGCTTTACTCAGCTGACCTACCTCTCTCATGGTTAAAATATGTAAAAATAACATCTGATGACCCAAATAAGAAAACTTTTAGCTGAAAATCTGAAAGTCATTTCTTATTCGGTTAATAATCATAATAATTATAGTCATATCCCAAACTGGAGCATGTGCACAAAACCTTTTGGCACCTATGTAATGGAATATGTAATCTAGACACGTCCTCAGGAATCCAGAGGACAACTTCATTTTCTACAATGAGACAGGGATGAAACCTTTTACTTGCATGAGGTGCAAAAATATAACACTCTTCTCAGAATGGAGCCCGAAATTATGTGAGCAGGCTAGACATTGCCATGAAACAGGATTCACTTGGGTACAGGGTTGGTGAATAATTAGTTTTCCCTAAAGGAATAAAAGAACTGAATTAGAGGTTATTGTATTTTTGGGTTGATAAAGAAATGGGAAGAAAGTGCAGTAAAATTCATTAAATAAAATTGAGTACAGTGGTGTTCACCTCTGGCGCTGACGTATATATTTAACCTGATTTTCAGAATAATGATGGGAGTGAGTGATTGAGATTTCATACAGAGGAAAGAATATTGCTTTAAGTTGTGAGGCTTTTGAGATTTCTTCTTCGTACAGTTCTAGTTCATTATTGAGAGAGGTACAGTGTGCAGGCTGTTGAAGATTTCATACATGCAGCAGTGGTGTGTATTTAAAAATCAATTTAAAAATCTTCTTTTAACAAGAAAATATTTATTTTTAAATGTTTTTGCAAAATGTAATGACAAGATTATATGACTATATGTTCTATCCACCCACCCATCCATCCATCCATCCATCCATCCATCCATCCATCCATCCATCCATCCATCCATCCATCCGTCCGTCAATCTGTCCAATTTATTTATTTGGTTGTTTGCCGCTAGCTTATTTTTGAAGGACACCTCAAAGAATCTTTAAGGTTTGACCCCCTGCCCCGCTTCACTCACTATTTCATTTTCTCTTTCTTGTTTGTCTACCCCTCCCACCCTCCCTCTCTAGGATGATTAAGAAACAAAAGCAGAAGACCTTTACACAAGTTCTGCTGCTCATCTGCATGCTCACACTCTTGCTGTCACCGATCCACATTGCAGGACATAAAGGTGAGTGTAAACAAAGTTGTACAAACTTACAAGCCAATCATTACTCATAGTCTCACTCATTCATTTGTCAGATGGCTTAATCCTATTAGGGTCATGAGGAAGCTGGAGCCTACCTCAGCCAACACTGGGCAAAGGCAGGGTACATGCTGTAACGCACACAACCATTTACACTCATGCCTTGGGGAAGTTTGAAACAACCAGTTAGCCTGTGGACTGTGGGAGGAAACTGGTGTACCTGGAGGAAACCCATACAAGCACGAGGACGACATGTGAATTCCACATAGAAATGCTCTCGTCAAGCCTGGGACCCAAACCCAGGACTGTCACGCTGTGAGGTGGATGCGTTATACACTACGCCAATCATTATTCTGCTCAAAAAATTTATACAGTACAATTATGTTAGTCCCCAGAAGAGTACTAAGTAGTTTGAATGACTGCCTCCTGCATATAAAAATCGTTTTTTAATCCAAACAGCTTGCTTTTGGTTTACAGTGAAAAACAACATCATTAGCTTCATCATCTTCTTATTTTGCACTTCTGCTACACTGCACCGCATTACTCAAGAGACTTATTGTACAATAAATAATCTTGTTCTATTTCACAACCAGTGTGATTATGGTAAACACCACACAAGTAAATTTAACTAGCATTACACATGTCTTTTTGGTTCTATAATTTAATATTTCGAAGTCTGATTGGTTATGCAAATAGGAAATCCAAAGAGACGTATTATAGTGATGATGATTGGTAATGTGTTTCTAGGGAATAATCGACGAAGAATAGTGAAGAATAACATAGTAAACCCTAATGCCAGCATGCGCCTTTACATGTTCATTGACACGGAGGTGTTTCTTGTCCAGGCTACTGGTATAAAATGCAGAAACATGATGTGGATGACGAGAAACCACTAGTTGCTTATCATGATTTATATTTACGTGATATTTTATCCAATGCTCTTTCATGCTGTGGCGGTGGCAAATTTTTTCAAACTGTGTTCCAACCTAGAGCACGTCTACTGAGGTTGTAATAATGTTTTAACTAAATTAGAAAATATGTATTTTAATTACTTCTGAGGATTTTCTAGTGCCAGAATAGCATTCTAATGTTCTTATATTAAACCCCAAAGTCATTCGAAATGGATAGAAGTGATTATTTGTTCATTTAGCCAATGTAACACATTGTTTACTGCCTTCATTGTCTAGATAAATATGATGATTATGTTAATAATAATAATAATAATAATAATTATTATTATTAATATTATTATTACTATTATTAACTTAGTTAGCATCATTGTAAAGAAAATGTATATTGGCATAAAATAATTTGCTGCATATATTGGGCCTGAAAGAACCAAGTTTTTATCCCTTAGCCAGTTATGGCTGAAGGGGTACTATCATTGCCTTAGGGGCAGGCCGGGCAGGTAGGCGGTGTGACGATAGCTTTGTCCCAGCCTTTGCTCGGCTCATGCATAGGCCAGCTTTCTGAACATTTGCATAGGCACTCCCTATGACCTAAACCTGTGCATGGGGCTAATTTGCATATGTGACCTTTGACCTTGGCACAGTGACCTTGAACATATAAAGTATTCCTGGGCCATTGCTCAGCTCACATGCATGGTAGCTTTCTGAAATTTTGCCTAGGCACTCCCTATGACCTAAATCTGTGCGTAGGGTGTTCATAGCGAGGAAAGTTTTGGTCCTCTGTGCATTCGAGGTGTCCTGGCTGAGGGGTTACAAAGTTTTTTAAAACGGCTATTTATTGCTTTGCTATCCCAGAGGCACAGTGCAAAACAAACTCTATATCTGCAGATAGGAAGATGTGGTATATGAATGCCAAAAAAAAAAGAAAAAAAAATGGCACCATTTTAAACCAATCCCTTCATCCTTTGAACACTCTCAGCAGTGCACAAGTACACTCTACCCCCAACACTGTGGCAACATGAAACCAGTTTACCTTGACGAATAGTTCAGAAGCCCAGTGCATGTGCAGCTCATTGCCTGCTTTTGGCCCAATTAGGGCAGCGGCTGTGGCTCACTTGTCCTCGAGATGCTCATCATCTTAGCAGGGACCGGAATTGAATTAACTTGCAAGGGTTCAAATTCCATCTGATAATTTTGGTACATTGTAATTTCCCCAGGGTTTTTTTCTTTTTTCTTTCTGGAATTGTAAATCTATTATCATTTAGATTTCATAGCACTTAATATTTGTACGGAAGATTCAAAATGAAACGAAGGAGAATAGCAAATATTGTGCTGATGAAGGTCCAGCATGCACACAGTATGCACTTTTCTGTCCCTGAGTCCTGTTCTCTTTTTCCCTGAATAAATTAATATGTATATCATGTCACTGTAAGGATAGCAAACATTACAGCTGAAATTGGACACTGTCAGAGAGATTTGGGTTCATAGGTATTTCAACAGTGACACCCTTTTCATGGGTTTGAATCTGTACACCACAGTGGATTTTAAATATTTAGAAATATGAAAAAATTATAACCTTTTTACCTCTGCCAAGGAGATTATGTTTTATCTCTTGGTTTGTGTGTTAGCATGACAGTATATAAAATGGATTTTCATGAAACCTCTACCAGACATGGGGCGTTGGACAAGGAAGACTCAGTTAGATTTTGGAGATTATTTAACATTGTCAGATAGGATGCTTTTTGACATTTTGGTTCATATGGTGGATTGCTGGGTAAAGATGAAGACAGAAGACTGTTCCAAATCACCCCTAGGTGTGAGTGTGAGTGTGTATGATTGTGCGTGTTGGCCCTGTGATAGCCTGTCAAGCTGTCCAGGGTGTACTCCGCCCTCACCCAGAGTCGGCTGAGATGGGCGCCAGCCTCCCCGCGACCCTGATTGGGATTAAGCAGCTTAGAAAGCGAATGAAGGATCGAAAGGTAAAAAGTACAGACGAACAGTTCAATAGACTCAGGGCAGAATCATAAAACGTGGAACGTGCTCATACACAGGTTATCAATGTCAGAGGCTGGGCACAGAGTTATAACCATGAAGGCAACAAAGACCATACACCAAATGGCAAAAAGTTAAATACTACTGAAACGTGTGCTGAGATTATCTGATTATCTTATGTTAGATGTCCAGAGACTGTGAGTCTCTGACAAATTTCCATAATTATAAATATAAGATTTTTTTTATACACTTGTGCGCAAGTCCTTTGCCATTAAAGACTTTCAGACATCTGGGATCCCGTGACATCACAGAATGCCAAATTCCCCTCCTTGAGGTTCATTTTAAAGCCCTCAGTTGCTGCTAGTTTGTGGGTTTTTCTGCCTTAGTTTCACCTTCATCATGCTTAAATCAACAGCCCTTCCTGTCCTTCTTCATTCTTCTCTTGCCATCATTCCTCAATTGAATCTTGATTTATTCTCCCCAAAGAATCTTATTCTTAAACTTTTTAAAAGCAAAGGCTCAGCTGGCCTTTCTGTTTCTTTAATGTTACCAGAGTTTTGGATCTTGCAGTAAACATATTTACATAAATGAAGGTATCTGTTGATTGTAAACTCTCCAGAGCGTACCTCACTGAGAGAGTTCTTGATTTGCCTAAATTTTGTAGATGATTTCCTCACAAAACAAAGAATTCTGCAATCATTCACTTTTTTTGTCTTCCATGGTCATCCAGACATGTTAGTATTCCTGAGCCCACCTGTGCATTCTTTTTTTTTAATTCTAAAAAAGGTTAATTATGACCTCCTTCATGTGCACTTCTTTGGAACACATAGTGAGAGCTCCCATGAACAGCTATCAAATGCAAATTTGAGTGTATTTGTGTGTGTGTGAAGTGGTAGAATACGGTCATAAATAACTAGATAAAACCTGGAACTCTGCCTGAATTTTAGTTGCTTATTTGGCAAACTGCTTAGGGATTAAAGTTCGCAATTGCAGATCTCAATTGATGCTGAGCAAAGGTGGAGTCGACCCTGAACAGCTCGCCAGTCTAATTGGGTGAAACTGCCAAGCACAATAATGTTCAGTTTGAGTTTTGGTGATTGTAGTTTTCTCATTGTAAAAATCACAGCGTCATTAGATTTCTATACGTGTGTGTGTGTGTGTGTGTGTGTGTGTGTGTATGTATATGTATGTGTGCATAAATAAAAGTTAATATCAGATTTTTACAATTTATTTTCACATATTTTAACCATTCTGTTAAAAAGCACATTGTGAAGGTGTTCGGCCAACACACACACACACACCCACACACACACACACACACACACACACACCCACCCACACACCCACACACACACACACACCCCAC
>JBCNYG010000022.1:19810299-19820459 GCA_039654305.1 Porochilus rendahli | reverse complement strand
CGCCCGAGCTGGGAATCGAACCCAGGACCTTCTTGCTGTGAGGCGGACGTGCTAACCACTGCGCCACCGTGCCGCCCGGACAACACGTTAAACACTGTCAAATATATTAAAACAGATATAAATGTATAAATGTATACATTTGCTAATAATCAAGTTGATTAGTAATTTTAGCATATTAATAAATAGTAATTTATATACATATCACATAGGAAGCTCTCTATACTGGTTTTGGGATGTCTGTTGCATTATTTACATTTAAGGCAATATCTAATATGTAAATACTTTTGCACTTTTACATAAAAAAAGAACTCCCTATAAAATAATACCCCTGTATTTACTGCAGTAGAAAAGGGTTATATAACATGGATAGACTTTAATAATCACCAGAATAAACCTTTTTCAACCAGAATTTTGGTCAGAAGTGTTATTAGGCCCTCATTATTAACATAGATTTACATTCAGTCATGTTTTGCTGACTACACAGATTCTAGATCACAGGAGTGTCGCTGGTTGATGTTTGTCAGAATCTGAGCAAATACCAAAACACAGTATATAATAAATATATAAATAAATACATATATATACGAAATATAAATATAATTTATATTTCTTGACTTTCACTTAAATATGCTTTATCCAAACCCTATTCTACAGGTCCCCTGATAGCAACCATATTTTGCTTTGGCAGTTGTCTGGTGCATCCCCCAGAATGACAACTTTTGCTGCTGTAAACCTATGCCTTGGGTTCAGCCCAGATTTTATTTGGATGAAGCTTAAACATTGGTTTCTCTCTGCACCTCTTCTTCCCCTGTCCCACAGCATTCCTCAGATACCTGTCCATCTATGCAATCAGGTTCCTTGGCAGACTCTTCATGGTTTACTTGGTTGTACGTTTCCTGCTTACATTCTTTTTCCAGCAAACGGTAGTTGATGTAGTTGCCAAAGAAGAGCCAGATACTGCCCAAAATGACCACAGAGCCACAGCATATGTACATGTACTTGTAGCTTTTAGTAATATCCACCAGTTTTCCTATAAGGCAAAAAAAGGTAGAACGCAATGTTATTGCTAAAGTATTGATTGATTCTGGATGAAACTGTATGTAAAATAGTACTTATTTACTACTGTGATTTCAGTAAGGGTTAAATGGTAAAAACATTTTTACTACAGTAGATTAAAATCCTAATTACTACCACAAAGTTTAGTTAGTTTCTTGTTTGTTTGTTTTTTTGTGCTTGTTATCAAGATTTCATGCAAAGTTATGTGCAGATTTTCATGAAATTTTTGCCAGAGGAAAAGGAAGACCCCATTAGATTTTGGGAATCATATGGATCAAATTCTGGGTCCAGGAGTTTTTTTTAGAATGTGGTATTACAGCCGTGTATCAGTATGTAAAATTCTGACCATCACACCCATACATGGTTCTTCCCCAAATTGTTACAACGTTGGAATCATACAATTGCAAATAATGTTTTTTTATGTTGTAGCATTAAGGCTGCCTGTCTCTTTAACAAAGATGTGTAATAGAATGTCGGTGAGGACAAAAGCCATTCCTATACAAACGGTTTAGGACAATGAGCATTTTATTAGCCACTTTCAAAAAGCTATCATGCATATGAGCCGAGCAATTGCTCGGAAAATATTTATATGTTTAAGGTCACTGTGTCAATGTCAAAGGTCACATATGCAAATTAGCTACCCCACGTACAGAACGCCTATGGAATGAAGTAAATGACCAACTGCACCTCAGACCTCCTGCTCATGATTTTGAAATTATATGGTTAACAAGCATACTGTATATGGGTGTGATGAGGACCTTAGAATAACTATAAAACAGTATTTTGCACTTTTGGCAAATAAACAAACAAAAACCTGTAATGACTTACCTGCCAGAGGTGGCCCAATAAGGACAGGGGCACACTCCACAATGGTTGTGAGGCCCACAGCGCTTGAGAACCTCTGTGGTCCTACCAGGTCCATGAGTGTCTCAAAGAGCACGGAGCTTACCATGCCAAAGGCAAACCCAAAGAACACAGAATACACTATCATACCAGTGTAGTCCTGAGCCAGTGGGCATAGTAAGTGGCACACACCATTACACAGAACTGCAAAACTAAAGAAATACTGGATCTTTGGTCGCACCCAGGCTGTGTTGGCCAGTAGTCCCATTGAGGGACGAGCAAACATATCCACAAAAGCAAAGATGGACAGCAGGAAGGCTGCTGAGTATTCATCTACACCATTGTCCTTGGCATATGGAAAAAGAAAGACAATGGGGGCAAAGAAACCCACAAACATAATGACACTTCCTGACAGGTAGATGAGGAAGCCCCGGTGCTTGAAAAGTGACAAGTCGAGGTATTTGTTAATAATCTGAAATGCTGTAGGCTTTGGTGTCTTAGCAACTTGAGCCTCTTTATCATATTCGGCGTCTTTCTTTGTCGTAGGCTGTGGAAGTGGCCTCATAAGGGATCCGGCCACGCAGCAGTTGAGCAAAAACCCCCCGAGAATAAGAAAACTGCCTCTCCATCCATACTTGTTGATGAGGTACTGGTTTAAGGGGGCTAGGATGCTTAAAAAGACAGGACTACCTGTCATGGACAAGCCATTAGCCATGGGACGCTTTTTATAAAAGTACTTCCCAATAATGGTCAAAGCTGGCTGGAGGTTGAAGGCAAGACCAAAACCTTTGGGAGGGGGAAAGAAGTTATAGCAGAACATAATTACAGTCAGCCAGTAAACATTTCAACTCTGATATTCATTCATCATATAATAAATTAAGAGTTAATCACTTGTTGAATTGAACTGTTCAGATTCGGGGTTAAGTATCCTCATGATTGTCATGTAATGCATATCTAATTTCTTATGTCATGTACACCAAATCAGTAATCACTCATACAGTTATTGTTGTTTGGTGGTATCACATATCATATATATCTACACATATATAAATATATAATTATTAAATATTTATTATTGTCCCCTTACCCCCAATTATGCCAATGCACATGTACAGCTGAAGAACACTATTGCAAAATGAGGCAGAAATCATGCTGATGGAACACAACAATCCACCTCCGATTATCACTGGCCGGCTGCCGTATGTGTTTACAAGGATACTGCTTATAGGGCCTGAAAAATTACAGAAAAAGAAAGGCAATTATATGTTTTCTAATGTCAGATCTGGATCAATGAACCATGAACATGAATGGCAAAAAAACATTGGTCTCAATGCAATGGCAGTGAGAATCCTGTAACAAACAGAACTTGCATAACTATGTCACTTTATTTTGAGTAAGAAGCATTTTCCGTTGACGTGAAAAGTCGTTAATGTGAATTTTTCTAGTATTGAAAGGGGGTTAAAATAATGGAAATAAAAGTGCTACCCAAGTACTGTACATATGAGAAGCTGCATAACGTCCAACATAAATAGATAAGTACATTAAATACTAATGTAAATAAATATGTAAATACAGTTGTAAGTTTCATTTACCTTCTGTGGAGGGAGATGAGGTATATTTTTGCCGTGATCTCTACGTTACGCCTTTGCTTTCACTGAACGCTTCCTCAACGGCCTTATAATGAGGACCTTTCATATGCTTACGAGCATGTAAGACTCCTTTCCTAACCTTAGTGGCACTTATATCAAATTTAATGGCATATTGTTTTAGTCTGTCCTCAGGCTTACGAATGTCACTTACTGTCTGCTTTTTCACACGTACTCCTCACAAACACAGAAGCACCAGACTCTAACTTCTTAATGAGCTCTAATTTCTGGCAATACTAAGATTGACACGCTTTCTTTTACCACTAGACTTATCTTTTGGGGGGCATAATGATGGCACTGGGTAGAAAAACAGTAAAAAATACCAAAAAATTAACTTAAAAACAGTACTGTGTAGCTTCAGACTGACCTCAGTTCAACCTATGCTTGTAAGCCACTAGTAGCACGCACGCCACGACCACCTAGTGAACAATTGCTGAACTACCGGACTCAGTTTGCAACACCCGGGATTTTTAACTTTCGTATCAGACATTCTGGATAATGGATTATGAATTCAGACCAGCTGATTTTGTCCGTTGCATCCAATATCAGCTATTGCGGTGTCCGTAAATAAGAGAATCAAATGTGGATATCTCTCTTCTTTTGTGACAAAATACAATATTTCTTGAGTTATGAATGGCTAGCTGTTTTTTTTTTAATAGGTTGCTGCCACGATGGTGCAGTGGTTACCACATTCGCCTCACAGCAAGAAGGTCCTGGGTTCGATTCCCAGCCTCGAGGTGTTTCTGTGTGTAGTTTGCATGTTCTCCTCGCGCTTGTGTGGGTTTCGTCCATTTACTCCGGTTTCCTCCCACAGTCCAAAACCATGCACCGTAGGCTAATTGGCTGCTTCAAATTGCCCCAAGGTGTGAATGTGAGTGTGAATGGTTGCATGTGTGTTGGCCTTGCAATGGCCCGCCAAGCTGTTTAGAATGTACCCTGCCCTCACCCAGAGTCAGCTGTATTAACCCTAATTAGAATTAAGCAGATTAGAAAATGAATGAATGAATGAAGGTTGCTGCCATCTAGTGGGAGGATGATTAATTACATATTATGGTAATGGTTGATGCAAAGAAAGTATGAAATTTATATTTCTTTAAATGCTCTCCTGAGCCACATAAAATTAGCTGGTGGCCCGAACTTGGCCCGTAGGCCTTGAGGTTGACACCTGTGCCATAAGGAAATTTCAGCCCAATATGCTAACAACCCATTGGTCCGACAGTGTTAACCCTAACCCTAACACAGCTGAACTGAGTAGGGGGCCCAACTGATTTAAGCAAGGTGCCCATCTTATATGATAAGATACAGCAAAGCCAGACCAAATGTGGAAAAGAGGGGTGACAGGTGCAGCACACAGTGGTAGCACATGGTAAGACGCAGGAAGCACCCCACAGCACTGGAGATCTCTCAGCACCTGTGCCTCCTCAAGACTCCAGGAGGGACCCACCTGATGCCACCTCAGAGAGCCAACCCCACCCCGTGGGGGAAAGACTCAAATGGCCCAAGATGAGCAACAATAAAAAATGGTACCAACTAGACAAAGATCTTGGGAGCATTTTGGAGTTGAGAAAAAGAAAGTCAACATCAAGTCTGTACACCAGCCAAGCAGAAGAGAAAGGGAAATCCCTTGTGTGAGAGGAGGAATCAAGACACTCACCAAGCAGTTCCAAAGGGCAACGCGGGAATGCCTCTCAGACTCTGAAGAGCAGAAAGCACTTGAAAGAAAAGGAAGGATAGGGAGAACAAAAGATCACCAAAGACCCCTTCCATTTCACCAGAACACTGCTGAGTGAAACCAAATCTGGAAGGCTGAACAGCTCCAAAGAAGATGTGTTCCAGAGGGAGACCCACAATGGCACATACAGAAACCAGGCCCTGGATACCAACCCAAGCATTAACAGCACAAAGACCCTGGAAAAAGAGCTCAACATCAGTGAACCATCCTGGAAGAAAGTCCAAGAGGTGGTGAAGAAGGCAAGAACAGGATCTGCCCCTGGCCCAAGCAGTATTCCCTGTAAGATATACAAGAAATGCCCAATGCTCCTTCGGAGGCTGTGGAAGCTGATCCATCATGCTGGAAGAAAGCAAAGGGCTTTTTTGTGCCAAAGGAAATGAACTCCTCAACCATTGACCAATTCAGAACAATCTCACTGCTATGTGTAGAAGGCAAAATCTTTTATGTACTGGCCAAGTGGATGACCTCATACGTGACAGAGAATGAATATATCAACACTTCTATTGAGAGAGGCGGTATTCCAGGCTTCTCTGGATCCCTGGAACACACCAGTGTTCTCAGTCAAACGATCCATGAGATCAAAACAAGCAAAGGCAGCCTGACTGTTATTTTGCTGGATTTCGCCAATGCCTATGGATCAGTCCCTCATGCCCTCATCCATGTAGCATTAGACTACTACCACATCCCACAGCATATCAAGAGATTGATCACCAACTACTTTGGCAGAATCCAGCTACAAATCAATACTACCCATATTTCAACCAAGTAGCAAAGTCTAGAGAGGGCCATTGTAACTGGCTGTACAATTTCCCCCATCCTCTTCGGCTGGGAATGAACCTCTTAATTACACCCGAGAGAAGGAAGTCCGAGGTCCAAAAATGGAGTCGGTCATCCGATAAGCCCAATAAGAGGTTATATGGATGACCTTACCGTGATGACTACAACTCATGTGGAGTCGAGCTGGGTGCTAACATCTCTGGACTACATGGCAATGTGGGCCAGAATGAAGTTTAAGCCAAAGAAATCCAGAAGAATGGTGATCAGGAATGGAAAATTGACCAACAGGTTGAAGCTGCATGTACAAGAAAAAGTCATTCCATCGATAGAGGAGAACCCAATCAGAATCAGAATACTTTATTGATCTCGGAGGAAATTGTGAAAATTTCCTTCAATCAAGTGCCTCAGAATGTGGTTTGATGACTTGCTTACCAACAGGAACAACATAGCCAGTATAGAATAGCAGACAGAAGAATGGCTGAGGAGGAGCGAAAAACCAGGGCGCTATGCTGGAAGCCAGGAGGAGGAGATGGGCATTGACTTGGCCACCACTGTCGACTCCCCACCGGGAGGGTGATGTGGTTAAGGGTTGAAATACCTGATGAATGGTGGGTACTGCCTGATGACATCAACTTATCCTGACCAAGGCTACATTCACTTAAAGTGAATGAAGGAGAAGCATCTTCAGATATGTATTTGGAACCTATTTGGGCTGTTGAACCAATATGTTGTTGGAATTTATAGTCGTACCTCCATGAGGACAAGAACACTTAGCTTTAAGGAAATAAAAATACAGGCGTAAAACATGCAGGCTCATCACTCACCGTTCCACTTAATCCTATTATTAGGGTCGCGGGTAGGCTGGAGCCTATCTCAGCCGAAACTGGGTAAAAGCAGGGAATAGCCTAAACAGCTCACCAGACCAACACAAGGCAACACACACAACCATTTACACACATAGCGACTCCTATGGGCATTTTGGAGCAGCCAGTTAACCTAATGTGCATGTCTTTGGACAGTTGGAGGAGACTGGAGTGTGCTAAGAAACCCACACAAGCACAGGGAGAACATACAACCTCCACACATTAACGGCCGGGCCTGGGACTTGAACGCAGGACCTTATTTCTGAGATGCGAATGTGCTAACCACTACTCCACCATGCCACCTGGGCACAAAACACACACACTCAAATTTCTAATTTACTGCTTGTTTAGAGAAATAACTTTATTTCATACTGCTTCCAAAGGCTTTATTCAATTGTTTCAATAAATTTGTTCACATAATTGAAAACAAATTCCCTTTTGAGTGAGATTAAAACGAATAATGAATTCTAAATCGGTGTAGAAGAGCGGAATTGTTATTTTGTGATAAGACTGCGTTATTCTTTCTTAGTTTAGGTAAGAGAATAAAAATAATTATTAATAAAAAGGTAGGACGGTTGCACAGCAGGCAGCTTGGCCACCTCGTAGCCCGAGGGTCACCATAGGACTATCTGTGTGAGTTTCTTCTGAGTTCTCCAGGTATCCCACCTCCCAAAAACACAAGGCGAGTAGGTTTGATGAATGGTATGGTGTCACATTCAGGGTGTTTCCTTATCATGTGCATACTGTAAAATCAGATACTGAAAAAACCCACAACTCACAAAGCAGTGATTGTTAGTTAATTAATATATATATATTCATTCATCCGTTTTCTGAGCCACTTAATATTAATTAGGGTCGCAGGGAGGCTGGCGCCTATCTCAGCCAACTCTGGGTGAGGGCAGAGTCTCACCCTGGACAGCACGCCAGGCCATCTCAGGGCAGAAACACGCTGACGCCAGCCTACGTCAGCAATGATCCTTTTACATACCTCTCACCACGAACATTTAGAGACGTGGCCGGCCTTTGATAACTCAGCTGCATTGGGGTACAGCAGTGACAACCCGGTGATAGTGGGGCTTGAACCCCCGACCTTCAGATCAGTAATCCAGCACCCTAGCACAAGGTATATTTTATATAAGCAAATACACAACTTTGTTATAAAATAACTCTTTTGTATTTGTAATAAATATATTTTTATTTCTTTTTAAAATATATTTTTTTTACGACTTGTATTTATAGATAAGCTGGCACCTCATGTCCACATGGTGGCGCAGTCTGTTCATATTTAAAAATATATATGAAAGGAAGCAAGATGAAATCCATTCTCTAAATACACTTCAAAATAAGATTCAAGCCTTTCTTCATTTTACCTTTGAACAACCGTAAGAATAATTATATTTCCTAAGATTTGTTACGATAATTCTGATCATTCTACTGCATGCAAGGAATTGTTTTTAAAATAAATTCTCCACTTGCACATAATTATGACCATATCACCCTTTTACTGATGTTGAAGAAATGATAATGAAATATTATATAATAATAATAATAATTAACATATACTACACGGGAATGGTGCGCTATCTTGGGATTAGAAATCATTATTTTGAGTGGATAATGCCTGAATCAAAAAGACAAACTCTCACAGTTAGGCAGTGCCATCATTATCACACATAAAAATGGAAAAATAATAATAATTGTACAAACACTCTTTACAGAGCCGGTTTTCCTTTGTGTTTGTTAAGTATGGCAGTTAGCTCTGAATGAGAAGGGAGCTCCACACTGTTAGTTTTTCTCAAAGTGCACAGCTCACCTGAACAGTCTTTGCCACAGTTAAAATATGATATAAATATAAACTATAAACATCATGTTTTATTCGGTATGTTTTTATAGCTCTTTCTCACTCACATACTGACTCACTCTTCTGCAGAACTGCTTAATCTTATTAGCGTCGTGTAGGTGAGACAATCGCAGGGCCGTGGTTCATTATAAAATTTTAAATTAGTGTGTGATCACACCAGTACTGAGACGGTTTTCTCATGTGGCCAGTCTCTGTTAAAATATGTTAAAAGAACCTAGAAAAATCATGTTTTTCATCATGTTCCCCCATAAGACTAAAACTCTAACAAGCATTTAAAGAGACATCATTACTCTTAGTTTTTTTGCTGAGGTGTCCGGGTTTTATATACTAAAGCAATTATGCACCACAGGCTCAGTGGATGCTACAAAAATGAATGTTGGGTGAATCTTGCAAAAAAATGATCATATTCTGTGACTTCCACTTTTAATTCAATTCAATTCAGTTTTATTTGTAAAGCACTTTTTACAATTGACATTTTTCGCAAAACAGCTTTACATAGTAAAAGTAATTTTAAAAGGAAATTAAACATTTTTGTACAATCCCTACACAATGAGCAAGTCCGCGGCGACAGTGGCAAGGAAAACTCCCCATTTGCCATGTGGAAGAAACCTTGAGAGGAACCAGGCTCAAAAGCTAAACCCATCTTCATTTGGGTGAAACCTTAAAATACAAACCATATAAGAGAAACTTCATTTCAGTTCAACATGTAGTCCAGTTGGTTACACCACAACTGTAAGTCCTAAATAATTGTAGCCAAAGAGTTTATATCACCAGCAGTGAAAAGTTGTTTTCACAGTCGCTGAGTGCACATCTATGTCCATATGGATCTTCATCAGCAGGAGCGAGGGGCTTCCAAGATGAGAACTCCAGCCAACATCAGCACACTAGGACAGACCACAAGACTCAGAAAGCAGAATCAGATCAAGATCACTGGCATCACAGAAGAGGCATTTGTACCTCAGCAAAAACGGGGTGGGGTGGTAGTGGTGGTTTGCATCCTGAATAGCTCGCCAGGCTACACAACCATTCACACTCACACCTAGGGACGTTTTAGATCAGCCAATTAGCCTACTCTGCATGTTTTTAGACTGTGGAAGGAAACATGAGTACCCGGAGGAAACCCAAGCAAGCACAAGGAGAGCATGCTAACTCCACACAGAGATGCCCCAAGCCCCGGAATGAGCTCTGTAAATGAAATGAAATTTAAGTGTGCTCTATGAAGTAAGTTTTGCTTCTAGGGTCGAAGGGTTATTATTATTATTAATAATAATAATAATAATAATAATAATAATAATAATAATAATGGGGCGGCACGGTGGTGTAGTGGTTAGCACGTCCGCCTCACAGCAAGAAGGTCCTGGGTTCGATTCCCAGCTCGGGCG
>JBCNYG010000022.1:19799752-19810199 GCA_039654305.1 Porochilus rendahli | reverse complement strand
AAGCATTTCACTGCATATTGTACTGTGTATAATTTGTATGTGACAAATAAAATTTGAATTTTAATTTGAATTTGAATTTGAAGCACCCCCTCCATTTTTTTTTTTACCTCCAGCATACATGACCGCAAGCATGATGGAGGAGATCCAAGCAACTTGGCTATATGATGCATCAAAAACTTTCTGTATGTCCTTAAAGAAAACAGTAGTGGCTTTGGGGAATGCATAGGAAAAGCCGATGGAGATGAAGGCTCCACACACCACAACCCAGCCCCAGCCTCCATCCGGAGGGGCCGGAACTTGAGCTCCAGCAGGGGTTGTCATTGTACACCGTGGTATTTTCCTAAAAGAGAGAGAGAGAGAGAGAGAGAGAGAGAGAGAGAGAGAGAGAGAGAGAGAGAGAGAGAGAGAGAGAGAACATTTTTTAATGTTCATACAAACCCACAAGGCAGTGACTGTTAAAATATGCTTAAGATTCTATCTTTTCTTAACTGTATTGTATGTGGAGTACTCCTACAACCAAACACAAGAGGACAAGAGTATGAAATATGTTTTAACATTCAATTGTCCAGTTATATATGGACCAAAAACACCTAAAATACTTAAGGCTATGATTACTGCATGGTTCTCCTTAAATACAGTAAGTACCCTGCAATTAAAGCTGATCTGCCAAAAGAACAGCTGACACTGGCATACTGCTTATGAGCTTCACTATAAATGTGTAGTGTGCACACGTGTGTGTGTGTGTGTGTGTGTGTGTGTGTGTGTGTGTGTGTGTGTGTGTGTGTTTCATCATTTTAAAAAATAATTCTTATGTAAGAAGTAGTGAATGTGAAAAGCAATAGGAATATGACATAATAGGTGTACACCTGGTCTCCTCAGTTTATGTACAGGATGTCTGTTGCAGAGTACCCATATACAGTACCCGTACTTCCTTGCCTTACATTATTGTTATGTATTAGTGGAGCCCCTGAGCAGACCGACATAGCCATGGAACATGGTTTCAATGGCTGTCCCGTGCCTGTGCCCTGCCACGGACTTGGTGCTGACTGATTGTTATGTATAGCTTGTGCATGAATGGCTCTTATGTATAGCTCATTCAATAACAAAACTGAAAGCAAGCACAAACTCAAAGACGGAATTGCCACAATAAATATGAAGGTTCTTGAATATGGGGGGAAGGTATGTTATATTCTCTAACAGTGGATGATACTTGATAAGGAAGGCTATGTAATGTAATGTTACTTACTCGCTAACCTGTACTACAAAATTCACTTTTAGATTACCTCCAAGAAATCTTTGTAAATTTATTTATTTATTTAAGAATTGAACCACACTGACACATTTAGAGATGTAAATATCTTGCACCTGAAAGAAGATGCTTCACAGGAACTGATTTTACTGACATGATCATCATGATAATATCAAACTGATAAATATATTTATTTATATTAAATAAATAAATCAATTAATTAATTAAATAACACTAACCCAGAAAGTCAAATTTATACCAGTAATTGATCTGTAAAAACTGGAAATTCCTGACGTGTTGCATAATGATATCTGGTTATCCAGGACCATTACCTGTACCTCAAACAAAAATATAAATGAACATGACCTATCTCTTAGTTCCCACTGAAATGACTGACATCTCATGCTATTAAAGTGAAAAAATTAGATAGCAGCCTGTCTCTGTGGCTTCATACCTGGACCAGTTGTAGTCCAACACACGTTGTGAGTGTAGTGTGTTGAGCAAAGCAGGAGTGGCTGCTCTTGTTAATACTCTCAACTGAAGAATCTAAGAATTCACACCTAGAGATGAATCGAAAAAGCAAGGAACCTGGGTTGGTACAGGCGTAAGTGTAGAATTACATGAGGAGTATTACAGGATAGAAATGCAATAACCTGTGAGCATGCAAAAAGACTGGCCATGCCCGTGGGTACACAGGGCGCATTATGAAAAGAGACAGACAACTAAACTAATTACCTATTGTATGAAATGTGTGAGCAATAGCCTGATAAACATATACTCTATTGCTCCATTACTCTTTTGTTCATTTATATTGTGATTATTGTCCATCAAGCTCAAACACACAGACTGGAGCTTGGAATCGTGCCTGAATCTACTTAGTGGATATTGTGCCATACGTTAATAATAAACACTCCATGTATAGCTGCATTTGCTTCCTAAATTACTGTTAAAGTGCAAGTAATACTTTGGTTCATGAAATTATATAAGTATATATAAGTTGTGGGAGTTTTGCAAAACGTTCTAGGATTCTTGTTCATACACCTGTAAACTCGATATAGTGTGAAAACGAATACAGCAGTTCTTGAAAATTATGAGTGATCATTCATTCATTCATTCATTTTCCGAACCGCTTATTCCTAATTAGGGTCGCGGGGAGGCTGGCGCTGGCACTACAGAGAGTATTCTCTAGTATGCATGCATGTCCAATGTGCAGACAGATTTCATTCCATAATTTCCCTTCTCTTCTTTTGTTAACTTTCTAGTTACAATTTGTATTTCTTTTCAGAAATGCGGTGTTAAAAAAGACACAACCGTGGCACCTCTATCATTAACCCTTTTCGAGTCTATCAGACCATGTTCGTAGTGTGACCATGGGGCTGCATGAATCCTGCCCCAGGGGTGCCCCTATTATTGTTTGTTGCAGCTCCCATTTTGACCACTAAGAGCAATAATGATTTGAGGAGCTAAAAGGAGAACTGAGCATGTCGCCATACAATAGCACAGCATCGAGATAATACAATCAATGCAACATATTAATTAGCATTTTTTTATTAACTGGTCTCTCAAAAGAGGCTTTTAATATTTAGACAGAGCTTTAAAATGTATTATTGATGATTAACATATTAACTACAAAGGGCTTCATACATGCATTGACTACATAGGGCTGCGCAAGGTCATCACCAAATACCCCTACCCATTGCCTCTTTTCCCTTCGGAAATGTTTATACCATATTAAGCCAACAGAGCAGAACTTAAAAAATTAATCAGTAATTACTTCTGCACCCATGTAACAGTACTTACTGATTAGTCATGTGAAGAGACGATGAAGCCACAAGCAATATTTCAGATCAGGTAAGAGACTGTTGTGGATGGCACGGACAGTTAAAGTGATTTGATAAAATGTCACTGAAGTTTCACTGTCGTTTTTCCATTAATAGATTAAGTTGTAAGTGTAGCAGGAGGGACATTTGTTTGCCCATCAGCTCAGGAGAATGAAGAATGAAGACTACATTAAAATAATTTTTTTTAATATATTATTAAACATACACAGAAAATAGCTTCATGGTACTTAAATAGGTACATATTTCATGCTCGTTGTTATAATTAATGTAAATTCCAGTGCTTTTAGGCAGTTTGTGCCTTTTTACTGGGTTTTATCCACATTTTTGGGAACCAGATTATTTCAAAGTATGAAACATTTTTTCTGCTACCTGTACATGTAAAATACGTAGAAACAGGCATTTATTTCGCCTAACTTAAAATTCCATTCTGGGTTCTAACAATGGCTGCTTAATATCACTCACTGCTGTTCTTGAATAACTATCAACAGTAAATGTGAGTAATGAGGGATGATCCTTTTCATTTATTGTCATCCGTAGCTGGCTTATGAACACAAGAAAACTTTAAACAGATTGTTTTTAGGATGCAATGGGAGCAATTAAAAACTATTCCTTCCCACTTTGGGTGACTGTATTCATCATAAAATTAGCATCACTTTTACTCACTCACTCACTCACTCACTCACTCATTTGCTGAATTGCTTAATACTATGAGGTTCGCAGGAAGGCTGGAGTATATCTCAACCGACACAAGATAAAAGAAGGGAACACCTTGAACAGCTCACCAGACCACTATAGGGCCAACATTCAGAAGCATTCACACTCACACTCACACCTAAGGGTAACTTGGAACAGCCAGTAAGCCTAATGTGCATGTCTCTGGAATGTCTGTAACTGAAGCAATAATCTAACTTTGAACTATGACTTCAGTACATACAAGTCTGATTATATCACTAAATTCACATGTTTCAAAGAGTCCTAATCAGATATTCATCACCAGGGTAACATGGTGGCATACTGGTTAAGCACATCCACCTCATAGCACGAAGGTCCTGGGTTTGGGCATTTCTGTGTGGAGTTTGTTTATGCTCCCCATGCATGTGTGGGTTTCCTCCGGGTGCTCCAGTTTCCTCCCACAGTCCAGAGACTTAGGCTAATTGGTTATTCCATATAGCCCCTCGGTGTGAATGTGAGTGTATGGTTGTGTGGGTACCTGTGTTAGCCCATTGATGGTTTGGAAATCTGATCATAGTGTACCGCACCTTCACCCGGAGTCAATTGGAGTGACCCTAATAATTGATGAAGCAGTTTCCAATATTTACTGTTGTGTGTATAGCTATACTGTATAACCTCCATATGGCACAGTGAGAACTCCCTCTCACGTGACACATGCACACACGCCATCATTTAATCCCACCAGCTGGCCAACATGGAACATCCTCTCTCCTACTGCCAAACCCTCTTGAAGAACCCACCTGACTAAATCACAGATATTTATAGCACACACACACACACACACACAGAGAGAGAGAGAGAGAGAGAGAGAGAGAGAGAGAGCGAGAATGAGAGAGAGAGAGAGAGAGAGAGAGAGAGCATCACTGGGTTGAATAATACAATAGGCAAACGCACGTGGAAGAAAAGCTCTAAGATGATTGGTGGTTCAGAATGATGCAACAGACAGTGTTTCTCTGCATCGGCGTGGAGCGCGCGGCCGGCAGTGGAAACTATAACCGGATGAAACCAGTTGATGGCATGCTCTTCTTTACATGACGTGACTAACGTGTAAGCTGCCCAATAATTAGTAAACGCTATAGCTGTGAACAAGTTAGTGTAAAAAAACGAAGGTTTCCCTTTGTTTTTCCTTCCAAGAAAACCCAAAAACACTTGGAGAGCTTTTTTGGTTTTTTTTTTTTTTTTTTTTTTTTTTTTTTGGTTTGTTTTTTTGTTTGTTTGTTTGTTTTTGTTTTTTAAAAAGATAAAAGAAAGGGTGGTTTACCTTGGATAATCCTAAATACCAGGTCCAGGTCGGTCCTGTGTCCGGTCCTCATTCACTGACCTTGTCCTTGTTGCAGGGAGACGCGCTTTTACGCACTGTTAGGACGCGTCTCTTTCCAGAGGGCGACACTGACGTGTGCGGATTGAAGGGGCGGCGTGTAGCGCGTGCCTGTCTTATTCGTGCGTGCGCGCGTGTCTTGAGTGTGTGTGCGCGTAGAAGCAAGTAGGGGAAAGCAGTAGCTTAACCCACCAGTGAGCTAGTGTTGTATGAATGGGTGAAGACCATAAAAAAGTTTGTTGTTAACAATTCTTACTTCGGATTCCTTGATTCATTATAGGACTGTTAGAGGGAACTAAACGGTATTTTTATTCCCACTATGGGACATTTTTAAAAAACACTCTAAATAAATTAAGTATCTAGGTTTTATTCATAATGGAATTAATGTTCAATTGAAGGATGGTACATTTATTTTTATTTCGGTTATATGAAATATACTAGACTGCATAGTGGTTAGCGTGTCCGCTTCACAGCAAGAAGGTTTCTGTGTGGAGTTTGCATGTTCTCCCCATGCTTGCGTGGGTTTCCTCCAGTTGCTCCAGTGTCCTCCCACAGGCCATAAACATACACATTAGACTACTCAGCTGTTCCAAATTTCCCCTAGGTGTGAGTGCTTGTGTGTGTTGGCCCTGCAATGGTCTGACTAGCTGTTTAGTATGTAGCTCTTTCGCCCAGTGTCGGCAGAGATAGGCGCAGCCTCCCAGCAACCCTAGTAGGATTTAGAAGTTTGGCAAGTGAGTGTGTAAGAGTGAGTAAATTATATTAAAGGGAAGTGATTATAAAATACGTGCATCATGGACAGGACAGCTATAGCTTGAGGAAGAAAGGATAGCTCTTTTATTAGAGATGAAAAAGAACAACAAGCAGCAAAGACACTTGCAGTAAATGACATCATCAAAGACATGGCAGAGTTCAAAAACAGATGGCCTGCCCTGTGTTCTGAGACCGAGGTAATTGTCAGTAACGTAAATATATTTTAAGTGAGGTACTTTTACACGTATCTAGAAAGAACGCCTCATATAATAAAAACTAATTGTATTATGTTAAGTGTTAATCTTGAAAGTGACATGCATGTGGCTGTTCTGCCTCTTCATCAATTCATAGAAAATAAAAAAATAAAAATAATCAGTTATTGTAATGTTGTTGTTTGTTTGTTTGTTTTTACATTTTTCAGTATGTTTCATGTTATTGTGGAGTTCAGCCGCATCACAACAGTCCCTTTCATGTCAAAGCAGGATCACTACTCCGACCACCTTGTTAAAGTGTTCGAAAGGAAGGGGGGACATCTAAACACAATATCAACTTATCATGGCAGCCATTATTGGAGTATATATTTTAGTTGACCTTGCTTGAGCTCTTAAATAATTTTAATGTTTCATCTTCTGCATCTCTCTGTCATTAATTAGATATTTTACTTGGGTTCAAAATATTCTTTGCATACATATGTGTGAGTTAACAAACATCATATTGCTAGAGCTAAAATTCAGAACATGCTTGAGTTTCTTTTCATCACTTATTATCTAGATTAACTGTCATTCTTTTTGTCTTTTTGTGTAGAAGAATTAGAAAAGAACCCAAATCTGGAACTTTCCTCATATTGAGTCTCCAACATAATTCCAGCGTTGGTGAAAGACAGGAATGCACCTTAAAAGCTCTGTGTTTACTTAACTGAAAACCCTGATCACCTGATTAACGAATGTTTGGTAAGTTGATAGCTGATCTATTTTTTTATGGAAAGAGAAGGTGGAGTTACTTGTGTGCTTATGTATCAGTATGTTATTAAAAGGGTTTCTATCTTATGTTGTGAGGATGTTGATCTTGGTACAAGCAGAGAAATGGAACAAATGACTTTGGGAGGCATGAAGGAGCAGACCCTGCAGATCCACCTGAGGATATTGGTGTCATCAAAGAAGGATGCACTGCAGACTTGTGCAAAATTCTTGATTGAATCGAGAATGTCTCCCAAACTCCAATTGAATTGATTTTGAATTGAGTTTGCAAGCAGGAAGTAGAATTAGAATTCCCATTCAAATTCGAACTGACCGAAATTACAATTTATAATTTTGGTGTATTATTCCACATATTCCACAATCATGCTTAAAGAATATTTGATACATGACTGTTTTACATATTTCATACAAATATTATTACTATGAACTTCATGTACACATCATATTTTAACTACAGCAAATGTTTTTCATCGACAATTAAGAATAAAAGCATCATCCATAAAACTATTTCATTTGATGTATTATAACTTTCAAATTATGGAAAATGGTGTAAACGTACCTCATTTCCTAGAATGCTCTACTTTATCCAAGTATTCAAAATGGTTTCCATGCCATTTCAGGACATTTGTTTGAAAGCCTCTCTGTTGACAAATTTGATTGCCAGAGCTGGTTTCCAGAAAAAAATTCTGAAGTTTGTGATAGCGGCGATACTCCAATTCTTTCACTCGGCTATAATGGATTGCGATGAATTTAATCTCTGAATTGCTATGAATTTAATTCCACTTCCAGTAATTCCAATTCAACATCCTGTGGGTGGGAGCCAATTCAATTAAAATTCTAATTCTTCAAATGAATTGAACTGAAATTCCAAATTCGGAAATTTGCAAAAACTTAATGTACTTTGCTGCAAGCTCTTAGCAATGTGGCAAAGGGGTGTGTTCTTATGGTTGGCTTTGCTGGGAACAAGCTAACCCCAAAGGTGTAGGCTTTTAAAAACTGCTTGAGTAAAACAGCCTGCATTGAATTACAGAGGACAAAGAGCTGGTTTCAAGGTCCTCTGTGAGCCTCATCATGTTTGTTTTTCACAGTTTATGTTCAAGTAAAATTGTCACAAGAACTTCTGTGAGGCCTTCCACTTTGCTGCTTTCTCTGATCCTCTTAAACTTTTACTGTCAGCCAGCTGCATTGGAAAATACTGCACGTAATTTTGGCCTTCACTTGAAGATATTTTTATTCTACATCAAGGAAGGCATTGATATAGAAGCAATATTTATTGTCTACCCTTAACTGTAATGAACAGAGCTTTACAAAAGTTTTTTTCCCTTAATATTTATTAATTCAGGCAACCGATTTTAAGACAGTATCTGAGTGTGAGGACACGTTCACTTGTGCATCAAATAGTAATCAATGCGATGGGCAGTGTACATACACTTTAAGCCCACACCAGGAAAATAATCCTGAAAAAAATGAAATGGCATGCATTTAATTGGATGTATTTTTTACAATAATGAATGTGAATACATTTGAATGGAAATTCACCAGCTTTTTCACAAATGTATGCAATTGTGCACTTTTGTTTATGTTACTGTCTTACATTTACATTTACAGCATTTGGCAGACGCTCTTATCCAGAGCAACTTACAATTATTATTTTTATACAACTGAGCAATGAAGGGTTGAGGCCCTTGCTCAAGGGCCCAACAGTGGTGATATTGGGGATTGAACCGCTGACCTTTTGGATCAGTAACCCATCACCTAAACCACTAAGCCACCACTGCCCTGCCCGGGTGGGGTGACTTTATACCTGAAAGTTTTCTTAAAGTCAGATGACTTGAGGAAATTCATGTTCTATTTATTTTATTTACAAACATATATAGCATCCACAGCATTTCGTCAGTGGGTCATGAATTGAACTATGAACAAAAATTACTGACCAAATACTGTGGAATGCCCCTTTAATGTTTTGCTTCATACATGCGCAGTACCAATCCCCCCACCGAAACCCTGCCCCAACCCCAATGTAAAAGTATTTCCTATGCCACCGCAAATGTGTTGGAGACTAAACTCATGTGCCACAATTAATTTTTGCTTGGACGAAAGGATAGTTGCACAGCACATGCAAGGGTTTTAATGTAGCATGTATGTTTTTTTACCATCAAAGGCAATTGATATATTGCTATTATGTGTTTTTGATCACTGAAGCATTCACATTGAAAAATACAAATAAAAAGAGTATACTGACCTTATGGGATATATGAATCCTTTAGTGGGCTACATTCCTTAAGATATGTGCTCAGTAGTTGCAAGGAATATCATTGGATAATTCACATATGACCCGAATACAACAATTCTGCTATACTACACATGTTCTGTTTTGCTTGAAGAATATAAATCTCTGAACCAGCTCTTTGTGACATCACAGATTAATGGAATTCCTTAGTTCAGCTCTGTGATATCATCACATACTGTCTAACCCGCTCTCTCTGTGAATCCTTAGGGGCGGTGGATCAGTGGTTAATGCTCTGGCTTACTGATCGCTCAGTTGTATAAATTTAACTCGCTCTGGATTACTGGGTATGCCAAATGTATGTGTAAAGGCAACTGATTGACCTATACACCGTGATGATGTCACAGAGAGAGGCACTACCACTCAGGGACTTCCTAGCTGAGGAATTGTAAGCTACGCTGCCCGGTCACGAAAAAGTCGCACACTCTAATATTTTCTTGGAGGGCCTTTAGCCTTGATCTTAGTGCATAATCTACATGGCATTGTTACTTCAGTTGGTGAGGTCGAGGCTCAGCAACATTAATGTGGCAAAAAATGAAGTAAGCTGACCTGAATGTACTGAATGAGCAGGTTATCACATCGATAGACTTTTATTTTCCTGATGGCACAAATATAAAATGGGGACTTAAATAGTGAAAGAGTGGTTGAGGGAGCATGAGGAATTATTTTGACATATGTATTGGCACCCCAGAGTCCTGACCTTAACCCTACTGCAAGTTTTCAGAATGTGCTGGAGAAGACTATTTAATTGGTTAAATTTTTTCCTCAACAATTCAAGATATCAGTGAGAAATTAACCCAACTCTGGGTGGAAATAAATTTTAAGTTGCTTAAGTTTGTTGAAACAATGCCATGACGATTATGTTTTGTAAGTAAGGCTAAAGGCAGAACAACAAAATATTTGTCTTTGTGACTTTTTTTTTTGGCTGGGCAGTGTAGTTTAAAGGCTTCCTTTTATTATGCAACTTTATTATGCCAGGGCAAACGCTGGATATACACCAAACAGCCATAACATTAACAGCATCTCACAGGACTTTGGCTAGGAGGACTTATGTGCAGAAAGCTGCAATGCACTGTGTTCCGACTCCTTTGTTTCATAGCCAGCATTAACAGTTTCAGCAGATCGTGCTACAGTGGCTCTTTTATGGGATTAGACCCAATCAGCATTCATATATAAATGGAATCCAAGTTGCATGCAAGCCATATATGGTGTCTGTGTGTTTGTGTGTGTGTGTGTGTGTGTGTGTGTGTGTGAGAGAGAGAGAGAGAGAGAGAGAGAGAGAGAGAGAGA
>JBCNYG010000022.1:19761452-19772665 GCA_039654305.1 Porochilus rendahli | reverse complement strand
GTGTACTCTGCCCTCACCCAGAGTCGGCTGAGATGGGCGCCAGCCTCTCCGTGACCCTAATTAGGAATAAGCGGTTCAGAAAGTAAATGAATGAATGAACTGTTTTTTTTTATTACTATATATTGTTGTTTGTTTACTTATTCTCACCAATATGATCCAATATTACATGAAATAAACTACTTGAATAGTACTTGATTTATCTTTTTTTTAATAAGTGCATAATCATGATTGCATTTTTTTTTTTTCACACGCTAAACCATTTCATATACTTTGGAGTTCATTCATGCTATGCAAAAGTACAAAAAATAATAATATTTGCGAAACCTTTAAAAAATAGTATTTTCAGTGTTTTCATATTGATTACTGCCACACCTGTTGTCAATCAAAAAATCACTTAAATAGGTATTTATATAATATATATATTTGGTGTCTAAAACAAGAAGTTACTAATATCGATAGAAACAGATACAGAATGAATCCTGTCAGTGAGTAATATGTGCAGTATTACCAATAATGATAAACAGTACAATGTAAATGTAATGCAAAATGCAAATGTATAACAGTGAATGTTGTTGCTACATGGAGGAGTTGTACAGTTTAATGAACACAGGTTGAAATGATTTCCTGTGTCATTCAATGGTGCATTTAGGTGGTATCAGTCACTCACTGAACGTGCTCCTGTGACTGATCAGCAGGTTATGAAGTGGGTGGTAGGTATTGTTCAGTATTGTCTTTATTTTGGACAACTTTTATCCATTTGTTCAATCTGTTAGCATCCTGCTGCCCCAGCATGCCACAACAAAGTGAGTGTATGTACATGGGTGTGTTGATCAAAAGTGGAAGGCATAACAGATGACAAACAAATCTAGACATGCATCCCCATTCCCTCCTCTGTCACCACCCCAAATTCATTCATATATTTATTTTCTGAACCGAGTATTCCTAATTAGGGTCGCAGGGAGGCTGGCGCCCATCTCAGCTGACTCCGGGCGAGGGCAGGGTACACCCTGGACAGCTCGCCAGGCCATCGCAGAGCCATCAGTCACACAATCATTCGCACTCACACTTACACCTAGGTGTGATTTGGAACAGCCAATTAGCCTACTGTGCATGTTTTTGGACTGTACTCGGAGGAAACCCACGCAACCACAGGAAGAACATGCAAACTCAACACAGAAACGCCCTAGCTGGGAATCGAACTCAGGACCTTCTTGCTGTGAGGCGGATGTGCTAACCACTACGCCACCGTGCCGCCACCACCCCAAATTGATTTGCATAAACCATTGCAGCGCTTTTGACTGACTGCTCTACAGTGTTGCTGCTTCCTCATTAAAGTGCCTGTTATAAGGCAGTTGGAGGCAGAGTCACTCTGAACATGGCCCCTCCCCCTTTTTCTTTCCCTGCCTCTTAAATGAGATATCTACCAATACTGTTGTATATGGCGTGCTGACATAAAGGAAATTACAGAGTGAAGGAGAATGAGGGAGAAAAAGACAGGAAGGGGGAGAGAAACACTTAGGAAAGTGATTTGTGGTCATAATGACATCTTGTGTGTCTCTAGTGCCTGTACATTACTGTGGTACAGAAAACCCCAGAGTATAGCACAAAGAACAAATAGAGAATAAAGTATTTCCTATATATGTACACAGACCTACATCCTGTAAATAAATAATATTTCCTTCTAATATTTTAACACCCCAAATGTAGACTTTTCTAAACAAATCATCAGATATACGGTCTATCTACTATATTATAATATGATGCTATGGCACAAAGATATGTGCATATCAAAGAAGCAATTATGCTGCGTTCGAGTGAAAATTATAAATTGGGATTTTCAACTTGTTGCAACAAGTTGGGAATTAGAAAAAATTCAGCATATGTCCGGTTTACATAGTCACATGATCACACTGTCAAGCTATGAAATAACTTCTCCACATAAATATCTCCTAAATTTTTAAAGAAACAATTTAATTCTATTTATTTATTCATTCATTCATATTCGTCCGCTGGTTCTGGACTCAGGTCACGGGGCAGCAGCCTAAGCAGTGAGGTCCAGACATCCCTCTCCCCAGCCACTTCCTCCAGCCCTTCCGGGGGGACGCCCAGACCAGCTGAGAGACGTAGTCCCTTCAGCATTTTCTGGGTTGCCCCAAGACTCTTCCTGGTTGGACATGCCCAGAAGACCACACCAGGAGGGCACTTTAATCAGATGCCCAAGCCACCTCAACTGGCTCCTCTCAATGCAAAGGAGCAGTGGTTCTACTGAATAAGAGAACTCCTCCTGAATAAGAGAACTTCAGGAAGATCCCTGCCACGCTGCGAAGAAAGCTCATTTTAACTGTTTGTATTGACTATTTTGTTCTTTCGATCAGTAGCCAAAGCTCATGACCATAGGTGAGGGTAGGAACATAAATTGACTGGTAAATTGAGAGTTTTGCCTTCTGGCTCAGCTCCCTCTTCACCACGATGGACTAGTACAAGCTCCTTTTTACAGCAGAGGCTGCACCGATTCACCTGTCAATCTCCCGCTCCATCCTTCCCTCACTCATGAACAAGACACTGAGATATTTGAACTCCTCCATTTGGGGCAGGGCCTTATTCCAGACCTGGAGGGTGCATTCCACCCTTTTCTGGCTGAGAAACCACATTTTCCCTCCTGAATCTGAGGTGCAACTATCGGACGGATCCTCCTCTCTAGTACTCCTGCTTAGATTTTACCAGGTAGTGTGAGTCCACCCTCCAGTCCCCTTTTTTAAAAAGGGGAACTACCACCCTAGTTTGCCAATGCAGAGGTACGCCCCCCGATGACCACACAATGTTGTAGAGACATGTTAACCAAGACTGTCCTACCACATTCAGAGCCCTGAGGTATTCATGGTGGATCCCTTCCACCCATGGAGCCCAGTCACCGAGGAGCTTTTAAACTACCTCAGTGACCTCAGCCCCAGTGATAGACAGACCCCCCCTCAGAACCTCTAGGTTCTTCCTCTTCCACAGAGGCCATGTTGGTGGGACTGAGGTCCTCAAAGTATTCCTTCCACCTCCTGACAACATCCCCAATTGAGGTGAGCAGCTACCCACTTCTACTGTAAACAGTGCTTATGGAGTACTGCTTCCCCGTCCTGAGGCAAAGGATGGTGGTCCAGAACCTTTTCGAGGCCAATCGATTGTCTTTTTCCAGGCCCTCACTGAACTCCTCCCACACCCAAGATTTGCATCGGTGACAGCCTCTTTCAGCTTGACAGCCTCCACAACAGGAACCAATGACCTTCCGGCCACAGCTCTGGGCTGCCGCCTCAATAATGGAGACACGAACATGGCCCATTGGGACTCTGTGTCCCCGGCCTCCATTGGGATGTGGTGGTAGCTCTGCCGGAGGTGGGAGTTGAAGGCCCTCCTGACAGGAGACTCCATCAAACATTCCCAGGAGACAATAACTACTCCCTTGGGTATCCTGGGTCTGGAGGGCAGCCTCCCCTGCCATTAAAGCCAGCTCACCACCAGGTGGTGATTGGTTGACAGCTCAGCTCCTCTCTTCACCCAAGTGTCCAGAACATGGACTTATGGACAAACTTATGTTCGAACAAGGTGTTAGTGATGGACAAAGCATGACGAGCACAGAAGTCCAACAACAAACCATTCGGGTACAGATCTGAGAGGCTGTACCTACCAATCACACCCTTCCAGGTCATTGCTTACATGAGCGTTGAAGTCTCCCAGGAAGACGAGAGAGTCCCCAGAAGGAGCGCCATCTAGCACACCCCCTAAGGACTTTAAAAAGGGAGGGTATTCTGAACTGCTATTTGGTGCATAAGCACAAACAACAGTCAGGACCCATCCCCCCACGTGAAGGCGGAGAGAGGCTACCCTTTCGTCCACTGTGGAGAACTCCAACATGTGGGCACCGAGATGAGGGGCAACAAGGATGTCCACAATGGCTCAGCGCCTCTTTCCATGAGCAACTCCACAATAAAATAAGACCCTCTCGAGAATGGTTCCAGGGCCCAAGCTATGTGTCCTGGTGAGCCCAACTATATCTAGTCAGTATCTCGCAACCTCACGCACCAGCTCAGGCTTCTTTCCCACCAGAGAGGTGACATTTCATGTCCCAAGAGCCAGAGTCAATAGCCGAGGATCAGTCCGGCAGAACCCATGCCTTCACCTGCTACCCAGTACCTCAAATTGCACCCAACCCCTATTGCCACTCCCACATGTGGTGGGTTCATGGGAGGGCAGACCCATGTCTCCTCTTCGGGCTGGGCCCGGCCAAGCTCCATGGGCAGAAGCCCGACCATCAGGCGCTCGTCTTCGAGCCACTCCCCCAGGCCTGGGTGGACCCCGGTAACCCGTGTCCAGGCAAGGAAAACTGTGTCCTTGATATCATTGTGCTCATAGAGGTCTTGTGAACCGCGCTTAATCTGGACCTTCACCTAGGACCTGTTTGCCTTGGGTGACCCTACCAGGGGCATAATGCCCCCGACAACATAGCTCCCAGGATCATTCGACAACATAGCTCAGCTCTCGCTGGAGAGATTCGCAGCCGAGTGTGAAGCGACTGGGATGAGAATCAGCACCTCCAAGTCCGAGGCCATGGTTCACGGTCGGAAAAGGGTGGAATGTGCCCTCCGGGTCTGGAATAAGGTCCTGCCCCAAGTGGAGGACTTCAAGTATCTCGGGGATTGTTCATGAGTAAGGGAAGGATGGAGCAGGAGATTGACAGGCAGATTGGTGCAGCCTCTGCTGTAAAGTGGAGATTTTACCGGCCCGTCGTGGTGAAGAGGGAGCTGAGCCAGAAGGCAAATCTCTCAATTTACCAGTCAATTTATGTTCCTACCCTCACCTATGGTCACGAGCTTTGGGTAGTGACCGAAAGAACGAGATCGCGAGTACAAGTGGCTGAAATGAGCTTCCTTCGCAGGGTGGCAGGTCTCTCCCTTACAGATTTCGAAGGGGTGTCAGTAATCATCACTTACCTTTCAGTTACCCACTAATCTCTCTGATTGATTATTCCACAAACCTGTCATGGTTCTCTCATTATAACAAGAGGCTGGAAATGTCTGCTCTTTTTTTGCACACATCACAGCAGCATCTAGTGGCCTGGTCCGAAGTTAAAGTGTACACACAGCAGAGTCCTTATCTGAGCCACTTAGGACATGGGTTTACAGAGGAAGTGCAGCTGTGATAAACACACCATGCTACCTACTTCATCACTCTGTCCTAACAGTCTCTAGTGTACAAAGCGTGTATCATAACAATTTGAGCACTGTAGATGCTTGCATGTGAATTGACAAGGATTTTCTCTCCTGAAACGCCACCAAAAAACACCTTGCTTCAGAAGAAAGGGGGGGAAACCACCACCACATGGCTATGGAAATTGAGAGCAGTGCTCATTCTCGCTGCATTGCGAATAGATTAGGAGTTGTTACTTTTCCCCCCTGCTTTGTGCCTGTGCTGATTGAGACCAGATGGCAGAGCAGTGTCGATTGAGCGCAACGTCAGGAAACCCCAGCACCGGTTTTATCCAGCACAGATTCTTTCTCGCTTTGTCGTCTCACCAGACCTCCTCAAAGCCTTCAGGTCTTTGACGCAATAATGAAAAAGTCAGTCTCTCCACGGTCTCACAAGCTCTAAAGGGTTCCAGGTCATCTTGAACCACTGAGCTTTGAGGAAATATTAATCCCAGTAGCTGGATGGATTTTCAAGAAACAGTAGAATGTTGCAATCACCAATAAGTTTCAGTATTAAAATAATACTATTAGTACTAATGACTGAATAAGTTAAAAATCTCAAAGTCGAGTGCCCTAATTATCCCACAAAAGATTTCCTCAGCATACGTTCTTCCCTGCTGATGGTTTCGACTGAAATTCCGCAAAGTTTTGGGATTAAGGATTGCAGTAAGCAAGCTGTTTGTGGTTTCAGTCCTGGGAAGAAAACCAAGGCAGCAATAACTTTCAGCAGTATCAAATAGCATTGTCCTTTAAATAAATGAACAGAATGCAAGGATTCTTGTTGCAGTATGTATGTAGGCTGTGATGCAAAAGTGATTTAATAGTACCACACAAAGGCCATCACGTGATGCCTGTAAGAAGACAGCAAAAAACAAAGAATGTTCTGTTGTATATATTGATTTAGTTTTATTAATCTTTTAATGTGTCCATGTAGTGTGTCAGTTAAGCTCTGAATGAGTATGCTGAAAACACTCTGCCGCAGTTAACTCGACCAAAAGTGCAGAGCTCACCTGACCAGTCTCTGTCATGGTTAAAGTATGTAAATATGAACTATAAAAATTTCGGTTTTGTTTGCTGTAGAAAACCAGCTCTGTAAAGGTGAGTTTGGACACTGACTTAACAGTTTAGTATCTTTAAGAAAAACAAACTAAAACAAGTTTTTTCTATTTTAAAGCAAGATAATAATGACTGCCTGCTCACGTGCTTGTGTCATTCATTTGGAATTCAAGCATTATTCACTCTGAATATTGATATGTAAAACTGAGTGAAGTTCAGGCCATTTCTGGGAAATACACACTAATATATTACCTTTAAAGATGTTTATATTTTTATATGTGTAAGTTTTTTTGTTTTTTTTTAACTTAAGTAGTGCTGTCACCTCCCCTCAAGATTATTTCTTCTTCTGAAGGAAGTAGAACAACAAACTTATTCAGTATCTCAAGGCTGAACTTATTCAGTATTCAGTATCTCGTGGCCGAGTAGCAGGTCTAGCTCTTCAAAATGCCCATGCACAGCCTCCAAATGCCTGCTAAAAAGCAGGAAATAGCGCCATCCTTTTCATACGGCCCCTCTCATGATTAAAAAGAATCCAGGTAGAGAGAGATTACATATGTGATAGTGTACTGTAGCATTAAAGATTTGGTACTTGACTATGCTTTTAATTTCCTTAATAAAATCAACCCCATATATGAGCTATGAATCCAAAAGTATTTTACACATGTAGCCACACCCCCTCTATACAGCACTACAGGTGAAACATGCTGTACTTCAATCTTTTTCTTTCTAGCAAAATAAACAAACAAACAATAATTTATTTAAATAATTTCAAATAAATTACAAAAGAATGTCATGTCTTATTTCTTTACAAATTAGGGTTGTATTTTAGTTACAAGAGACTATATTCTGGTATTGAATACTTCTTTCAAAAGATACTTTTATTTATTTATTTTTAAGTTTGTTTACATGAGTTTATATTTCGTTGATCCTGATGGAGAAGGTAGCGTGAGTAGCTATTGAACAACACTCAGGAAACAGTTTCAGTTCTAAACCAATTAAGAAATGTGTTTGCTTCTTCTCTGTGTTGATATTCTTTTTTAAAAAGTTGCTTTAAAAAAAGAAAGAAAGAAGAAATTGAAATTGTAAATTGGGTGCAGGCTAAAAAAGAGTTAGATTTTATTTTAGGCCAGATCACTAATAGGCATCATTTATCCCACCATACACTGTATAATGAGATGCCTAAAATAATGTAACATTAACCCATAAAAATGTACTTTTGTTAGCTTTATTTCCTCAGGTATAACAATTCTTCACCTCAGGCTTCCACCTTGCCTTCAGCTGATAATTGTTCATTATCCCAAGATAGTGAACAAATCAGATTGCACCATTTTCATGTACCATACACTGAAAAAGATTCCGTGGATGGACCTACAGCTTTTTTTCATTGCTTGACCCATAAAGAACATCAAGGTTTGCTGCTAGCGTAGTGTGGTGGCCTGTTAAAGTCATCAGCCTGGATTTGGTGCCTTGAGCAGTTTATCTGCAACACTATTTAAACCACATTAGCGTAAGCGCTGCGAAAATTCCCTTTGTGCATCTGTGCACAGAGTTAACGTGGGCAGTGTGTGATGAAAGACTTCATGCTGTGATGCATACCCGCCTCTGATGAATGCCTTTCTTCACAGGGACCTGAGCCATAACAAATTACGAACACTTCCTGAAGCACTGTTTACCCGACCACACCACCTAACAGAAATGTAAGTGTGCTCTCCACCTAACGAAAGTGCTGTGTTTACTGTCACTGCTTTGTGCTGACCACGCCTGTGCTTGCTTTGCAGAAAGCTGAACAACAACGAATTGGAGATGATGCCCGATTTTGGCCCGTATTCTGGCAACATCAGCACTCTCATTTTGTGAGTATGCTTCTTTTCTCTCAGTTTGACTTCTTTTGCTCCATGTACCTTTATAGCAGTTTGTCCACCTTCAGTCGCCAAATGATGCATCTGCATATGTGCTGTGTCATATATCCTGCCGATGGGTCTCAGTCTTTCCTGTTGCAAATGACTCATTACTTGTTACAAGTCAGCTTTCCCTCTGTTCATCTAGAATTATGGCCGAGATTATAAGTATAATAAAACATAGATGAAATAAAATGGATGTCTGTGGCTACACATCTTAACCTCTCTGGTTCCTGCTAGGGAAAAGGTTGATTATTTTTAGTATTATTCTTCTCCTTCAACGTTATATTCCTGCTCTCCAACCCATAATGCTTTGTCTTTTGTGCTACCACCGAGAACAGAAAAGCACATTTCTGTAGTTTCCTATTTTGTCATCATAACCGAACCATCAACCAAAACAGCAGTTTAGACGATCAGCTATCAATTCCAGGAATCAGAGATGCTCCGTGGACGAATTTTGTGGCCACTTTTTTGTTGTTGAGAAAAGCACAGGTCTCACATAGACCTTACCGTGACCAATCCAGCAGATTTTGGTGGCAGTCTCATTCAAAAATATGGGCAGAAATATATCCACACACCTGCGAAACATGTGTGTCTATATTGTGTGATGCAGACGTGGTAGTCCCTGTTCCTTATATATTTTTACCCCCAGGAAAACCTACAGTAACATTCAATAAGCCATGTATGCCTGTCAGATGCCTTTATGGTTGCATGACCATACTTTCTATGAATGGAAGCCACGGCCGACCAAAGTTTCTTCTCGGTTCTCATGTATTCTGATGGATGAACCCAGAAAACTTATGGTATAAGTTCAGAATGATAATATTGTCTACCGTGAAGTCATTCTGAATGGGAGTGGGGGTATGATGGAGTTCAAGACTAGACAACATGTATGACTGAGCCAAAGGCTAGACATTATATCCTCTCCTAGATTCTGAGTCAACGTGCTGGGACATGAACTTCTGCCGAGGGCTGTTCAAGTGCAGGCCCGCGTAGATCTTTATACACACACACACACACACTCACACACACACTATCTGCTACATGCAGGTGTGAACAAGGAACTAGCTGGCCCTTGAAACTGCCTTACTAGGTAATTTGGTGTGCTCGATTTTTTTTCTGTATTTTCTTTATTATTATTTGTCTACATTTTTAACCCAATCCTGCTGAGCCTTTACTTTCATGGATTTGGAAATTTATTCACACTTTTACTAATGTTTGGATGATTGAGTTTTTTATAAAACAGTCTGCATGGCATCATCCAGATTTTAATTTAAGGTTTATTATATTTATTTATTTATGTCCCCCTAAGATCTGTACCTGAGACACCATGTGACTTGTTTAAGGCTTTACCACACACAGTCATTTGAAAACAAGCGCATTTGTAAGGCAAGGATCTATTAAAGCCTAAATTTTTTTCTTCTAGTAGTTTTGTGTGCACATGTGTGTGGTATTTCGCTCTGGAAGGAGAACAGAAATTGGCAAAACCATCTGATGACTGTCTTCTGCAGTGGCGCCTGTAATAAGAACCGTGACTGCTGTGAGCCAGTAGAACTGAGTGTGAGCACTTGACTGGGTGTCAATGAATATAAACGGAGGCGAACATAAAAGAAAGAAAAAGTTAAAGCCACTGGCAACATGACTTCAAAAGGTTCAGACCTCTTTGTGATCATAAAAATCATCAGTGTCATTTATTAAACATTTCTGAATGGCGGATTTAAAAAATCACATCCATAAAGCCATCCAATCGTATTGTAAAAGGTACAGTATTCTGCCTGAGCAGGATTAAGGGCATATTAGATTGATTCAGTCTCTTGTTGGTGGTGTAAGCAACATATGAAAAATGATAGTTCTACAGAAACATATAAAAAGGGGAGCCGAAGTGTGACAGCACTTTTATTTTTATAAGAAAATGCGAGTAACGGATGTTGAATGGTATGTTTGAAGGGCACTTTTGTGTCTGGTTTAAAATGAGGCTTGTTCTCTTATTTAATTGCTCACTCTCACGTGGTAGTGTCCAGTTTTATGAGTGGATTTTGGAGATGAAACTCTGTAAGATCAGATTTGTCTCTTTATGAATACATTTTTTAATGCGGTTTTATCATACAGCAGTAAGAGAAATACAGAAACACTCTTGGTTATTCATTTTATACTTAACAAACTGTGAGAGCTCTTATACTGTCCTCCGCCGTGGATAATAGTTAATGGTTTTATGCAAAAAACTGATTGTTATACGCAAATCTCCAACCCCAATGACTTTATACTCTATGTTAGGGTTAAGGTGATGGGTTACTGATCTGAAGGTCAGTGGTTCAATCTCCACTATCACCACTGTTGGGCCATTGAGCAAGGCCCTTAACCCTCAATTGCTCCATTGTATAAAAAATGAAGATTGTAAGTCGCTCTGGATAAGAGCATCTGCCAAATGCTGTAAATGTAAATGTTCACAGACTAACTGACTCACAGAGGTAATTATAAATATATCCCATAGGATTACTAGTATCCGTGAATGCCGATAGTAAAATGCAGTCATAGTATTTCCACATTGCTTTTTTTTTCATTACTGAACTTTATTCCCATCTAAGATGTTTATGGCTGATGAGCACACATTTCTGCAAAGACCAAATGCTATTTCTCGCAGTGTTGGTTCTGTCCCATGATCTTTTTCAGACTACTACATTTTAAAAAGTAGACTTTTTATTTTCATCTTTTCTCACACATCATATATTTCACTGTACTTCAATGTATTGAGCACTGTTCTGCGGAAAATCGACCCAGGACCATTATTTTATTTATATATATATAAAAGGGACACGGAAAAAAAAGGAGAAAAAGGAGAAAAAGGAGAAAAGGGTTTGCGCACAAGTTACCTAAGGTTTTGCGTGCGCACGAAAAACATAGCCTTTTTTCTTCCCTGTGTCCCTTTAGGGGCTCCGTACAAGCTCCTTCTTACCCGGAAATGATAAAATCTGAAGTGCAAGCATGCACTGAATTGTGCATCAATTTCTTTTCCCGGCACCCCTAATAT
>JBCNYG010000022.1:19733449-19754737 GCA_039654305.1 Porochilus rendahli | reverse complement strand
AATACTAAAGAGCATCTCCAGCCATACATGAGTAATTGAAGTGTACTGTACACCTAATACGTTGGGATCATCGTCATAATTATACACCACAACAGTTCCATGCCCTTTAGTAAGAACAATTTATAGGTAACATTGGGTAAGGCCTCGATTAGCTCTTGAAGCAGCCTCAGTTCTTCATTTCAGAGTCTGGTCTGCTGTTAGCATTAAGCAATTTCTGCAGGCATTTTTAGGACAGGGAAGGTCATTGAAAAACATTGAACTCGTTGTCATGTTCACGAAATTAGCTTGAGACAGCTTTGTGACATGGTAAATTATGATGCTGAAATTAACTATGAGAAGATCATACCTGCAGTATCTACAGGGTCCGTAACTCATATATATAATCAAATATGTTGTGGCATTCAGTGGTTCCCAAAGAGTGCCAGGAAAGAATTCCTCACACTGTCACCCAACCCCCACCAAATCAGGATTGTTGACTCAAGGCAGTTTGGGTCCATGGCTTCATGCCTTTGGTGCTAAATTTTGACCCTGCCATTGCATACCTCAAAGGAAATCGAGGCTCTGTCCACACTACATCATTAGATTTAAAGAGTTCTAAAATCAATCTCTCCACAACTCTTCTGAATTAAACTCGATGTGGACAGGGCCAGACCAGGCTACATTTCACCAGTTTTCAGTTGTCCAGTTTAGATGAACCTGTGTCCACCAGATCCTCAGCATTCTGTTCTGTTTTTGGTTGACATAAGAAGAAACCGTCGTGGTCCACTGCTCTTTTTTACATCCTCCAGAGGATCAAACCAGGCTGGTGTTCCAGAGGTTGTTCTCCATTAATCTCCCAAATCAAAAAGGCATTTCCAGTTACAGAGCTGCTACTGACTGGATGTTTTTGCTTTATTGCACTGTTATGAGTAAACTCTAGAGGCTGTTGGTCATTGAATTCCCAGGAGATCAGCAGTTATAGAAATATTTAGTTTGGTATGATTTGCAGATTCAATATATTAGTGGAGAGAATGAGATTTGCTTATTTGAATTAAAACAAATTAAATAATCAAGCACACACCACTCAACACTTTTACCAAAATATCATCTGATCATCATCTGATACACTCTTCCATGTTTTTACTAGCTCGTAGATGCAAATTTAAAAACATGCATAAGGAAAGGTGTGTGAAAATCCCTCTTGAGAGAATAACCTTGCTACTACTTTGTTTCTGAGGCCCAAGCAGACGGTAAAACATTCACTCACAGCTTCTACATTTCTTCTTTTTTGTCTCTCTCTGTCTGGCTTCTGAAAACTGGAAATTCAGGATGCAGGCCAGCAGCTAGAGGGTAAGGTGAAAATGGAGCCCCAGGTGATGTGACAGGATTGCATACAAAAGCCCTGAGCAAATCTGCACACAAAAAGCAGCTTTGTACCCTTTTCTGTGGGTGGCTTACTATTGCTGACAGCCAGGAGGGGTCTCTTTCTCTTTTTTTTCTCTTTTGGAACAAGAGAGGACATGGTGGAGTGGTGGGTGGTTGCAGGGGAAATGGGTCCACCTTGTAGTGTACACTTAATATGTAGCGATGGAGCTTGAAGGTGAGAGCAGGTGTACATTTCAAGCAACTTCCATATTCCCAACTTCAGCTTTCTTCCGTCATTACATTCATCTCTCTCTCTCACTCTCACTGTCTCCCCCCCTCTTACTCAGTCTCTCTCTTTCTCCCTCTCTCTGTCTCTCACTCACACACACGCACACATAAATATATATACATATACAAAGGCAGTACTGTACAGTCTCTGTTTATAACACAGGGAGCTCATGCACTGCAATTTAGGAGGCGTGCAACCCAGGAAATTGCTGGTCTTGGCCATGGCGTGCTTTCACTGAGGGAATGCTATTCATCGACCAAGTAATTGGCAGGGTTTTTTTTAATACCTTGTAAGTAATTACCTTATAAACAAAATAACATGCCACTCAGGCATTCAGCTGTTTTGACCTGTTGCATGGAATGCTGACATGGAATAGCACGTACACACACACACACACCCACAGAGAGAGAGAACAAAACACATGGAATTCCTGAAATACATGACTAAGGACATTATAACCTTCCTTATGGGATCCACCACTGCGGGAAGATTGAAATGAGACCACTCATTGTCACTGCGTGAGTTTGAGTAAAAATACGTGTGTGCTGACCACCATTAAGGAAATGTTGCTGTTCTCTGGAATTAATTCGTCCGGCATGTGAATGTTTGTTTTCAGAGCTAATAACAAGATCTCAAGTATATCACCGGATCGGCTCAGATCGTTGTCTGCCCTGGAGACCCTGGACCTTAGCAATAACAACTTGGTGGATGTAAAAGGATTCCCTTCTCTCCCACTGAAAAACCTGTGAGTGGATTAAGTAAAACACACACAGTCCTCTTCTCATCACACAAACCGGTCTACAGTAAATACAGAGAAATGCTAGACATGTTATGATGTTGGTTACACACAACTGTTATTTTTTTTTTTTAACTGTTGATAATAACCATGTATTGAGTCGAATATGTTTTATTGTCTGGTTGGTTGCTAGCTTTATACTAGCTTTAGATTAACAGTATTAATTTTGGAGTTTAAGATAGAATTCTGTAATAAAATGAAAGTAATATCTGTATAGTTTTTTAGAGTATTCCATGTGTAGATTCATAGTGTGTATGTATATTAATGTTAAATTATTGTAATAATTAGCATATTGTGCTGATTTTATATATTGTTAAAGACGCATTAGAGAAAGAGAAGACGGCGTCTTAATTGGAGGAATTTACAAGGATTTAATTATGATCAAAATGTAAAGCAAGCTGCTTGCTAAGCTTTTCCTCTCATATGATTGTTACAATCAGGAGTTTTGGTGAAGGTATTGGAATTGTCAGTGTTTGTTGTTGTTTGCATGGAATCTCACAAACCTGGTGGGGACACTACCCCACCTGAGTCACAAAGCTGATTAGATTTTGGAATGTCTGGATCAAAGGTCAAGGTCAGAAAAAGGTTACAGTGTCTGGGGATAGAGCACTAATAGCTAGTGTTACCATGAAGCACTTATAGGAAACCATATGTGGGCTTTCAAATGAGACTGCTATTTCTTTTCCCCAGATACATGAATAACAACCGAATCTCTACATTGGAGCCTGACTGCTTTAAAAATCTATCCAACACTCTGCTCCAGTTGAGACTGAACAGGAACCGTCTGAACTCCTTTCCTGCCAAGACCTTTCAGCTTGACAACCTTCAACACCTGTTAGTGGCTCAATGACTTATACACACACGAAAAATCAGTACATTCTCGTTATATCTGCCAACTGTGCTTAACATGGTGCTGTGTGCTACACTGTGATTGGCAGAGATCTTAGCAGGAACCGGTTGCGACGAATCAAAAGCTTGACCTTCAACGGCCTTGATACACTCCGCTCTTTAAATATGCAGAGGAACGGCATTGTGCGTCTGTTGGACGGAGCATTTTGGGGCCTCAGCAAAGTGGAAGTCCTGTGAGTGCATGATGCAGCATTCAGAGAATACATTATATATTGCAGTACTTCTCACTATTCATAGATAAATTATGACTATATGCTATTATGAATGAGAGTATTACATGTTTAATATATGTTTGCGTTTGAGCAGGCAGATGGAGTACAATAATCTGAGCGATGTGAGTAAGGGTTGGCTGTACGGGCTGTCCTCCCTGCAGCAGCTACATCTGGCTCACAATGCCATCAGCCGCATCAAAGCTGACTCCTGGGAGCCCTGTCAAAAACTCGCAGAACTGTAAGTGTTATTTCTCTCTGTGTTTCTCTTCTCTTTCAATTTTTGTATTCTCTCAAAGGCAATCACAAGAGCTTAGGATAAACAGAGGTGAATAGAAATAGAGGTTAGTGTGAGGCTGTGGTAGTGTTGTTCCTGAGTGGTGCCACATAGACCTGGAACATGACTTTAGTTGTTGTCCCCTGCACATGCCTGAGTTGATGCTGGTTGGCTGTTATGTATCGCTGATTTGTGTCACAACAGGCAGCAATTTAAAAACAGCCTTTATTATTATATCTGACATTGCAGCTGCAATTCACGGACTGAGGTTTGACCCCACACATGGCCTCATGACTGTAGCACCATGTATCATTGAGGATTGTTCCTAATGTATAGTTTCATGTGCATGCATAAAATTTGGTAGGGATGTGGGGCTCACCAACACAGTCATGTTCTACATGGCATTAAAATGGCAATCCAAGTAATTTATACATCTCGCCCTGCAAACAGGAAGTGTCTCTTACAGTCGCCATGCATTGCTTGATACGACTTAAACATAACAATGAACATTTTTAGTAAGTCTTGGTCTGTCATCAGATTCAGGTCAGATTTGGTGTACATGGTGACAGTATGTTGTTGACATTAAATTGCTAGGGCAAAGCCACAAACATACCATCTTTTATTTAAAACAAGTTTTTATATGAATATACTGATCCTTCTCATAGAAATACAAATTTTATGTCCAAATCTTTATGTACCCAATTAGTTTTTTAAATGATTGCAGTTTTTTAATTTTGTATTAATCACATGGTATAATCACACACAAATGTATGTTAAAAAAAAAAAAAAAAACTCATCTTAACTTAATTCTTTAGTTATAATTGAATTTGCCCAGATCTGTTTTGATATAAAAGTACTTTCATGTGTTCACAATTTAAGCTGTATATGTACAAAGACAGAAAATTAATATTTTGTTGTTTGGAGCATATTAATTTATGTTCCCAAGAACTTTGTCAACTCTGTTACTTGGTAGTATAAAAATAAATGATGAATGTAAGTCACTCTGGATAAGGCTGTCTGATAAATGCCGTAAATATAAATGTCTTTGTTGCTGATTCTGGTAATGGAGGGAATTTGATATTTTGATCAGGTCTGATGTTTCAGTTTCATATCTATTCATGACATTTTTTTGTAAAAAGTTACTGACCTGTTTCTTTTATCTTGGTTCACGTCTATCGTGCCATCAGCAGAATTAGTACAGGGGTCAAACTAGCTGAACAACATAAGTGTTTCAGGTGTTAAACAGGAGATGAGTGTTACAAGGGCAGCAGTTTCACTTTGTCTTAATCGTCCCAGTTGTGTTGGTGTGAAAAAGGCTTTTAGTTTTAGAAAAAGTATGCATCAAAGATGACCTGAGTATCAATGAATAGCGTTCTTTCAAAGGCTATTAAACAATATCCACTGAACTTGAAGCGAATGATTGTTTTAGTCTGTAGTACATCGGAACATAATGAAATTAAACGAAAACAATTTTTATAGATCGTTTATTCATTCATTCATTCGTTTATTGAACTTTTTTTTAATGTTGCAGTGGGTACTCATGCTCCATTATGGCATCTTTTAAAACTCAAGTTTGAAACATGAGGGTCCTATTGCATCAGTTTCTTTATGGATTTGGCTGATATTTTGTTGAATTTCTTGGCTTTTAGAATCCGTGATCATAATCAAACCATTATCTTTAAAAGTTTACAAGGTGGAAAATGTTCATTATCCTAAGATCCTGTTAGATCACATCCTTCCTCTGTCATATATACATTTATGTTTATGGCAGTTGGATTAAGCTTTTATTCAACTGAGCAACTGAGGGTTAAGGGCCTTGCTCAAGGGCCCAACAGTGGCAGTTTGGTGGTACTGGGACTTGAACTCCGACCTTTGGATCACCACTGCTAATTTATATTGTTATAATTATTTCTGTTTTAAACCTCACTGTTTAGAGATCAGCTGTGTTCTTGTCTGTTGTGTTGTAGTTATTTTATTTAGATATCACTTTATAACACCTTTTCATACTGTGAAAACTAACATTTCTATTCCAGATGACATTCAATCCTACTGTATATATAACTGTCTTGTCCAACAGATTACATTTTACATTAAATCGTGTTTAGACTTTAATGAAAACTCATATTCACTAATTTCTCACCAGGATATTTGTGCATGTTTATAATATGTGCATGTTTGAAGTACATGTAACATGTCCAAAATGTTTTCATGGAAAATTAAGGATGCCTGATGTGTTCTGAATTTTCTTGTATTTTTAGCGACCTCAGTTCTAATCAGCTGGTGCGCCTGGAGGAGGGCAGCTTCATGCGTCTGACTGAGCTCAAGCGACTTTCTATCGGCCACAACCAGGTCAGCTTCATCGCCGATGGAGCCTTCAGAGACCTCACCCGTCTTCACACGCTGTGAGTACAGCAGATTACAAACAGGCAGCTCTGTGCGCCTGTCATCACACTCGCTACTGTCTGAACACCAAGGCATTAAATCATTGGATAAGAGCAGCCATCAGCTTTGTTAGTAGACGTCTCCATTTCATTCTGTCAGTTCAATAAGGGCTGGACCACTTCAGATGACTTCCAGGAATAGGACTGCTTATACGGGTAGAGTTTTAAAATGACCGTGTTTTTCTTTTCTTCATTTCTTTCACATGAGTTTTTGATTCAGCAGTGTCTTTCACCAAAATTAAGTTTAATTGAGTTTCTGGAAGCTACATCTGGAGCTGCTGGCTTAAATATTTCATGCTCAAATGTTAGCAGATGAGGGTATCAGTGATAAATGAAAGGTCTGAGTAAATAGTGAAGAATTGTTATTAAATCTCAACATATAGCTGAAGCATCAGTTTTGGCATCTCATGTTGCACATCTCGTGTCTTTCTTTTCTGGCACTTACAGGGTATTAAGCTGACTGTGCTGTATATCTCATTGGTTTGCTCCTGAAGTAAAATTTTCTGGTCTTTAGAAACACTCTAGAAACTCAACACCTCGCCATCCCCTCCCCCATGGGCCATCCCCTCCATTTTCTGGGCTTTCTTAAACAGAACCAAATGGCAGCCAAGCATGAAGGGTGTGTACGTGCCTGTGCATGTGTGTGCGCGCATACATTCACACGTGTGTTCACTCAGTCCCCTCCCTAACCCACTCATCTGTAACCAGGCTTACAGAGGAGGAAACTGGCTATTTGAACATAGTTAAACCCAGTGATAAGGGGTCAACAGAAACAAATCCTGAGGACCAGATAATCATGGACGTGGAACTTCACTTATTAATGGCACTTAATTATATTTCGAAGGAGTAATTAAAAAATCTTGGTCATTATATTCCTCTATAGTTCTTCAGAAAGCTCCAAAGCTAGCTAAGCTTTTCTCATTCAAGATATTTCTTATAAGCAATTTTTGGAGAGTGACTTGAAAGTTATTCAAAAGTAGCCTTACACCATACCGACAAAAACCTGGCTTAAGTTTTTGTAGAAATCTGGCACAATTTTTTGGGTCCTATCGAACTGGAAAGAAGTATGTTATTATAACATGCACTTTTGGCTTCCCATTTTCAAATTTAGATGTTTAGCATTAAAGAAAATATTTCAAGACGAAAAAGAAATAGCTGAGGGAGCAGCGGAATCCACAGGAAATGGCCAAAAGAACCCCAAATGCCCCTGCCCCAGATATGAAAGTAGTACCCTCTGCAACATACTCATCATGCAGTGCCCAACATGGCAAACCACCACCCGAAGCATGTTTTAACAGTAATCATTGTGGGTTTCTCGAGGGATTTAACAGCATGGTTGTGTTTTAATTCATTTTTCAATCTCTGTTTAAAGGGATCTGAAATATAATGAGATTTCCTGGACCATCGAGGACATGAATGGACCCTTTTCCGCATTGAACAGTCTCCAAAATTTGTAAGTTCCTGTCGTTCATGTTATACTGCAAAATGTTGACACTAATAAAACCCCAAATTTCACAATTGTTTTAAAAGCAAGAAAGTAGATCTTTTCTTATTAACCTACTTACTGGACTTTTTAGATTTCTTCAAGGGAATCAGATTCGATCGGTTACCAAGAAGTCTTTCACAGGACTGGACTTGCTGGAGCGCCTGTGAGTACTTACTGCCATGAAAAGGACTCACTTCTGTCCAAATTCTTTTTTAGACAGATTGGATCTGCTTTGTCTTTTTATAACTCTTGATTGTTGTTGTTGTTCTTCTTCTTTTTACTCAGTGACCTCAGCAACAATGCCATCATGTCCATTCAAGGAAATTCTTTCTCCCAGATGAAAAAAATAGTAGAATTGTAAGTATGAAGAATATAATATAATTTAATTTTCAAAATATGTGTTTGGTGATTTCTCATTTTTCTCAGTAATGATAAAACTCAGGAAAAATAATTCTTGATTGAAAGCAGTAAAAACCTCAACATGTCTCTGTGGTCATTTGATTCACTCTAAGAAAATGGCTGACATGCATTTTATTATTCTCTTGTTCTGTAAAATGGGAGGGTGGATCCCAGTGCTGTCTTTTTTTAACTGATGTTTGGATACTGAATATGGCTCCAGTGGAATAATTTGTTGGTCTTCATTCATGTAAATGTCAAACGATATTTGTCGTTCATCATACGCTCATTCATCGTGTGTGTGTGTGTGTGTGTGTGTTGCCCAGTTCAACTTGCCTCCACTGTGGCTTGTTGATTTGTTTGACCTTTATTTCTTTTTTTTGCCTACCTTGGTGATGATAATGATCATGCAGTGATTCAGCTGTTGGCTGGATAAATAGAAAATAGGAAAGTTTGTATAAGTGATTAAGCATGTCTGACTTTTAAGCATAGTATTTTCTCTTCTCTTCTGTATCCATGCTTATGAGTGTGTGCTCATGCATTCTTTTTTCTTTTTCTTTCCATCTTGTGCTCTGCCAGGCACCTGAATACATCAAGTCTTCTCTGTGACTGCCAGCTGAAGTGGTTCCCACAGTGGGTGGCAGAGAACACCTTCCTCTCTTTGGGCAACGCCAGCTGTGCCCATCCACAGCCACTGAAGGGCAAGAGTGTCTTTGTGGTCAGTCAGGATGAATTTGTGTGTGGTGAGTAGGTGCCTGCTGCACGTTTTCCAAGCATGTTTTACCTGAGCATGAGGTTTTCTTTTTCATGTTGGAAAATTCATAATGGAATAAATTTGGTAACGGATTCCAAACAGATTATTTCAGTTATAAAATAAACACTGACGCCTGAGGTTTTGAATAGTTTTTGCTATGAAACAGTAAGATAGAAGCTTACATGTATATCTATAATTCACAAAATAAACCAAGTGTTGATTGTTTTCTATTTGGACAGATGATTTCCCCAAACCTCAAATCACAGTGCAGCCTGAGACACAGTCAGCGATCAAAGGCACGAATGTGACATTTGTCTGCTCAGCAGCCAGCTCCAGCGACTCACCCATGACCTTTGCCTGGAAGAAGGACAATGAGGTGCTAAACAACGCAGAGATTCACAACCAGGCTCATGTTAGAGCGCAAGCAGGCGATGGGAGCCAGGTTACTGAGTACACAACCACACTGCAGCTGCGCCATGTGGAATCTTCCAGTGAGGGCAAATACCAGTGTGTCATCTCCAACCACTTCGGCTCCACCTATTCCATCAAGGCTAAACTTACGGTCAACAGTAAGTGGCATTATAGAGAACGCTCAGCATTTACACAGTGCTAGTGTATGTGCTTCTAACATGAGCGTGTATTATTTTTTTTTTTAAGTATGTTTTCAGAAATCAGTACATTAAAAGGGTTTTAACCACTGACTAAAATCTCTTATCTTCAGTGCTGCCATCCTTTACCAAAATCCCTATGGATCTGACCGTCCGAGTGGGAGCCACCGCCCGGCTAGAGTGTGCCGCCACCGGCCATCCGACTCCTCAGATAGCCTGGCAGAAAGATGGAGGCACTGACTTTCCAGCCGCTAGAGAACGACGGATGCATGTCATGCCCAGCGATGCAGTCTTCTTCATCGTGAAAGTGAAGACAGAAGATATCGGCGTGTACAGCTGCACTGCCCAGAATACAGCTGGAGCTATAGCAGCCAATGCTACATTAACTGTCCTTGGTAAGAAATATAGAAGCAGCTAACAACGATTATTTAAATTTGATTAAAACTACTATGGTGGTTGATGTCCCAGGTATAAAATACCCCCCGTGACACCAAAACACCAAATTTTGTTTTTGACAGGAACACCAACCCACAATTTTTGACTCCCACCTGTGTGAAATTTAAATAAGGATGTTGAAATAATGCAGCCATTATGGGGGAAAAAGAGCATGTGAGAGCTTGGTACAGAATGCACGAGTGAAATTGATCACTGGTCAAATAACCCTTGTCCAACCCTGGCAATTGAACTGTAAGAGGTATAAAGTTTTGCTGGCCCTCTACAGTTCTATTTTTCACCCCTCTTTCCTCAAAGGGGAAAGAATATTAGTCTCTTTCACTTTTAATCTCCTATTACATGTCTCTGGTTCAACGCTGGCTTCACAACACAGCAGATATTGGGAGCCTACCAAAGGTTGTGCAAACACATCTGCCAAACTGACCTCACAGCTCTGTGTTTGGATTAAAATCTTAGGTTGTCCAGGGTAACTTGACCAAGCACAGATCAAATCTACTGAGTCAATAATCATACCTTTTTGTATATCCAAAAGTGCGCATAATGTATTTGTTTGAAAATGTCACTGATTATTACCGTATTTTAAGCATGTGCTAGTCTGACTGGATGGCGTAATTCTTGACTGATAGCTTTCAGAGTTACTAACATTTCAAAAAGTGTTTCAGGAGTAAATTTAGTAATTTTTATATGTAAATGATTTCAGCATGGTGATCATCATGGCCTAACATGCGGCACCGATTTTGTTTTCAGAAATGCCCTCTTTTCTGCGTCCACTGACTGACCGCACTGTAGCTAGAGGCGAGACGGCTGTGCTGCAGTGCATCGCAGGTGGAAGCCCTCCTCCACGTCTAAATTGGACCAAAGATGATGGGCCACTTGCATTGACTGAGCGACATTTCTTTGCTGCTGGAAACCAGCTCCTGATCATCGTTGATGCAGCCGAGGCTGATGCAGGCACTTATACCTGTGAAATGTCTAACCCGTTGGGCACGGAGAGAGGAAATGTGCGCTTGGCTGTCTTGCCAAACCCTAACTGTGAGTCAAACCAGGCAGGCACAGGCGTGCTGGGCTCAGCTGCGAGTGGATCAGAGGAGGATGGTTGGACCACAGTGGGCATAGTCATAATCGCTGTAGTGTGCTGTGTAGTTGGCACGTCATTGGTGTGGGTGGTCATCATCTACCACACACGCCGACGCAATGAGGACTGCAGTGTCACCAACACTGGTGGGTATTGAGTGATTAATACTCTTTTGTTGCAGTTAGTTTGTATGGATGGTTTAGAGACCTGTTCTTGTTGTCTTTATAGACGAGACCAATCTGCCGTCAGATATTCCTAGCTATCTGTCCTCTCAGGGGACACTGGCAGAGCGTCAGGACGGCTACGTTCCCTCTGAAAATGGCAGCAGTTACCAGTATGTGAGCTCTGGATTCTATCTTCAGCCTAAGGACATGAAAGGTAAAACACCTGGTTAGTACAGTGAGCGGTCCTTTAAGTAAATTAACACTGTATGTGCGTCATCTATGGTGGCGTTATTCGTGTGCATTGTTTTTTTTTTTGTACTGATTATAGGTTGAGAATGTGACAATATTTACAGCAGAATATTAATTAAAGCATTGAGGATCAGAATGTGTTGAATATGATAAATGGTACAAAACTGATTTACTTACTACAGAATCAAGCCTTTAATACAGCCATACAGGCCGCTGATCTATATCCCATTGTAAACCTGAGGGGTAAGATGACCAAGAATGGACCCAATATGAATCCGGAAGGATATGGAGAGCGTATACCGAAGATCTCAGATTTCTTACTGTATAGTCTTATCCAGTGTTATAGTGAATGAACACTAACATCATGCTATGTTGGCAATGGTTATGCTGAAGGCACCATGTCAGTAATTGAGAATCGGATTTGTGACATCAGTTTTTATGATCTTTACAGGTGTTTGTCAGCTAGACACAGGAAGTGAAACAGACATGGAGGCGGCCATTGATCCTCTGCTTTGCCATTTCCAAGGACCTATCGGTACACTGCTGAGGAGAGGCAACTTGTATAGCCCAGATTCCGCAGACACGTATACAGGTGAGACATGGATATTGAACTCTGGACTCTTTCTTGGTTTGTGGATAGTTCGTTGTTAAAATTCTAGGTGAACAGGGTACAGCACCATCATCTGATGGATTTTTTTCAATTTGACCTTTCTTAGGACATATTTAGACACTTTCCTATTTATGGTCAACTTGGTGTGTAACTAGCAACTAGACAGCAGTTTAGTTTGTGTGACTACATGTGAAATGGTCATATAAGTGGAATAATAATTTTCGGTAGCCATCCAATCAGCTTAGAAGGGATAGTCAAAGGAAGAATAAAAATTCTGTGCATGCGAACATGGTGGTTTGTAGTTTTTGGCAGAAGTAGAAAATGGGTAAATACAAATGGACAGATTAAAGTAAACAGGTTTTTCTATTAAATATTAATATATAGCGTCTGAATTCTAATCTGTCCCTTATTGTGTTTGACTGGTACTTACTTACATGGGCAGTGCTGGCTTAGTGGTTAAGGCCCTGGGTTACTGATCCGAAGGTCAGTGATTCAATCCCCACTATTACTACTGTTGGCCCTGGAGCAAGGCCTTTAACCCTCAATAAGATGAGCTTCTGCCCAATGGTGTAAATGTAAATATAACTGTACATTGTACCAATGTTTTACTCTTTCTCTTCCAGGCTGTTCTTCAGATCAGAGGCTTGTATGCAGAGATTCACACAGCCCATCACTCCATAGCTTAAAAAAGAGAGAATTTTATACATACACACCCTCACTGACCTCAGAACCATTTGAGCATGTCAGCCCTGGGATGATGGTACAGCATGAGGGGGGAGAATGTGTTCAAGCACAGATTCCTTCTGCCTCCTACTTGGGTGAGTTAAAAATTAAATAAAGTCTGTGATGATTTTGTGTGATATCAGTGTTCATTCATGTCTGGATTGCTTACAGGACAACAGACTTGATAGTCTCTTAAATAAAAGTAGCTTTTTATTGTACTTAAAAGGTCATAGCACTTTTGATTTGAGTGCATCAGGTAGATGGAATATGCCCAGACAGAATGTGCCATGAGAGTATATAATTGTGTAGATGGTATAATGCAACGAGGGCCTTAGCTTTATTTCTCTCAAAATAGCAAAAATCTAGTCTGCAATAGCAATGCTGACAGGGAGACAATACTTGTGTTTTCCCCAAACTTATGCAGCTTCTAAATTTGTACATTTGCTATTTTGAGTGTAATGCGCTCAGACTTTGAAGTATGGCAAGCTGCATTGCACTATTAGTACTCACATAATGTACTCAGAATGGTAAAAATCTTGAGCGATCAACACTGTCACTGACCCACAGTGATCACAGTCTTGCCCACGTGTAGAAAATGGGTGGAGTTTTAATCATTTGTGTAGATGCACCACTCACAAGCAAAAAATAATTATTTTAAAAAAGATGTCAGTAACAAGCTTTTGGGGGCTACTGTTGGTAAAGGGTGTGATTGTCGTTACTGATAATCTGTGTAATTTTGTGGACACTGTTTCCAGTAAGTACAAGAATTAAGTGCTTGATGTGAAACAGCACTGAAATTCTACAGAGTGTGCTGAGTGCACTACATTAACATGTACTAATGGTGCTTTCAGAATTAAGACATATAAATACAATAAAGTCACAGCACTGGCCTAGCGGTAGATTGGGTGTTTTTTCTATTAATATTAATATTTAAGCACTGTCTAAAAGTGAAGCTCTGAAAATGTTTTCTGTTAAGTTCAGTAAAGAAACAGCCATTATAGAAATTACTGTATTTCTCCCCAAGAAGAATAAACATTGACTTAACAAGAACATTTTCTCTGCAAGGCAAGTACACTCAGTGCCAATGGTGGCGGCACACAGGCACGTTGGGTTGCCCGTGTGGGCATGTGAGTACAGAACGCGACTTTGAGCTTATGGCGTTATCATTTGCATGATATTTTCTTATCCCGATAGTAGTTTTAAGTTAATGCATGACGAAGCATACAGTACAGCGTGCACCTTTTCCCAGCCTCCTAAAAAGAACTGGAAGTGCTCCTATATGTATGATGAACAAAGTTAATGTTTATTTTTCTGGGCTGTTGTAGTGCCATTGCCATTGTAGTGGAATGAATTAGAAAGTGCTGTATTGGTTATAATCAGGAAGTGTTTGTGCAGATAGCCCAATTTGTTGAAAGGTATTTTCTAGATGAATTCCTCTGTTCCCAGCTCTGATGACTAAGTGCGCTTCCCCCCCCATCAGGTACTTTTGGTAAAGCGCCATGGAGACCTCAGCCTGAGCTTTTCCCCAGCACGTCTGTCTCACAAAAAGGAGCAACACTTCACGAAAACGTCTACGCAGCCCTCGATTACGACTCCGAGCGTGATGAGGACCTCTCTGCTCCATCGCTTATGGTCAACCCAGATAACAATGTATTTGAGTTGCCATTTGACAGCAACAGGATAAGGGAGAATTTCCTGGGCTCTCTACCCTGTTCATAGCGCCAGCCGGCAGAGAAACAGACAGAGACTACACACTCCGTTTATTTAAAGAGGAGGACCAAATAAAAATTCTACCTCAGCTTGGACACTTCTTGTGCATGCTGGTTTTTGAATGTAAAAGGTACAAATGAGGAATCCTTCTAAAAGTGATTTTTTATTTTTGTAAATATATCCATTGTTACTTTTGTACAAAAACAGATATCAAAAGTATATATAAATACATTTTATAAAGTAAATTCTATTTTGTAAATTAACAGTGTAAATCGAATTCGTTATGTTTTTATTGCAAGATTGTGGTCATGAACAGACATGTATAACAGGCAAATAATCAAAACACACATAAGGGAATAGTATTGGCTGGTCCACCTCTTTTACACAAAGACTTCTTTGTGTTTCTCTGCAATGGTTGCAAATCACAGCTCAGTTTCTCATGGGTACTTTTTTTCTAGTAATCATATGGCTAGTTGCATTTTAGGACTATTCTTTCGCATAACTGTTCCATCTGAGACATTTATTGTATTAAGGTTTTTTATGGGATGTATTTCAGCAGAGTAATCCATTGTTTGACCCATTTCTGTTTGTGAGTCTGTTTAGTTATCCATTCATATGCTTTTTTGTTGTTGGGTTTTTTGGGGGTTTTTTGCTACAAGTAAAGCACCCTTTGCACACATCACTCTTTGATAATTAAACATGTGCTGCTACACAGTCGCCAAACTGTTCTTACTTCATTTCTAACACTGTTACTTCTGTTACATTTCATTTTAAGGCAGTCCAGTGTAAAAGGAATAATTTTAAATGAACAAATATGTGACCCATCACAGCAAAGTGGGTTTTAAGTTGGAAATTTACATTTTTGAGTTATTGGTACCATTTTGTAGCTGATATACTAAGCTTTAAAATGATACCAAATATTCTGACATATATTTTGGAGTAACTAGCTCCAATTACCTAGTAATTACCTGCCAGGAATTATAGGTCTTTAGAAAATCGCATTTAATGATCAGAAAGTATTTCATGATTTCCGACTTTACTGTAAATGGACACATATATTCTTTCAAGCCTCTTAGGAAAAGTCTCTTCTAGTGGACTGTTCCCAGTGTTAACTTGGTCCCTGGAGCACCATGTCGTGTTTGGATGTTGTTAAGGACAGCATGAAATCTCTCAGCTGTTTTTCCTCACCTTTGTTTGGTCTTGGTGTTAAAACGGTGGTTGTGAGGTTTATTAGTTTCTCCAAGCTCTACCACAGACCACTAAACATAGACATAAGCTTTCCTGTTCAGCCCCCCACCTAATCTTTAAACATTGTGCACAAATAAACGTGTGTGTGTGTGAGGCTCAACACACCTGCTGCTGTGTCAGTGCTCAGAGCTTTACTGGGCTTTTTGAGTCATTCTGTTTTGAAATGTGTAGCTTAATAATCGTTTCCTCTGTGGGGCTTCTGTCTATTACACCTTGATTTAGGCTCCGGTAACATTTTAATTTCTCTTCTAGTTTTTATGTAAGAATTTTTTGATCAGTTACAAACCTTGGTCTGCATTCTCCAGTGATATATTTTTTTTTTTTTTCACTAGGCTGTTTCTAAATACTAATGAGTCTTCCCCTCACACACTGATCAACCATAACATTAAAAATATGACCACTAAGAGGTAAAGTGTCTGACACTGTTTACCTGCCAAGGTATGGTACAAAAAGAACAGTCAGTTTGTGAAGTTGATGTGTTGGAAGCAGGAAAAATGAGCAAGTGCAGGAATCTGAATGACACAAGGGCTACATTAGGAAGGCAAAATAGAAGGTAACTTTCAACATTAATCCTTAGCAGTGGCTGGGAAAGTTTACTGTATGAAAAACATGTAGAAGGATTTGAAGCAAACTGACAATTCTGGCAAAACTCATAAGTACTGTAAGAATATGACATGATTATATATTGCAGTAGCTACTGAGAAGGTTTAGAACAAGGCTTGAAATATTGAGGTATTCGCTTAATATGGGATTAGTCTTCCATTTAGTTTGTATGCACCATTTGTTTATGTCCACTGTTTTCACTGAGCTGAGAAAGCCCAAGTATTTGTCTCTGCATATATACATACATCCATGATCATCAAATGGCAGACTAAGGTGGTTGTTTTTTAAAATCAATTTTAAATCAGCTTTTTTTTATCAGAGCTTTTTCAAATGTGGCACGCTGTTTTTGTTTTATGTTTTTGTTTAAGTATTGGAAACAGTACTGAATATACAGGAGAGTGCAGTACTATATACATGTAATATTCTCATGTAGGTATTACAGGTGAAAACCGAGTACCATTGATAAAGAAAAACATCAAACCCTCGAGTTGCTTTGGGAATGTCAATACTGTAAATACGTTCATCTTTCCATCCGTCGAAATGCATGTGCTTTCTGGAGAGTGTTGCATTCGTATGTGATGTCAGTCACAGCGACACGTCTAATGTGAGTACTCAAACAAGTTTGAAACATACTGGGGGAAGAAAAAATATTTATTTAAAAATAGTAAAAATAAAAGCAATAAATTGTGAACATTTTTAATTATTAAAGCATCTCCACTTTTGATTTTGTATCTCCACAAAGGAAAATATAAGAGAGAGGTAATATACTGTATAGAGAACAAGAGTCATATAATAGGTTTAAGAATTCCTATGAAATCATATGGGAGCTCTGCTTTTAGACAATGCCTAAATCTAAATATTACTAATTCTTTGATTGATTCATTGATTGATTTTTTAATTTATTATTTTTTTTTAAATTTAAGATTTATTAATTTTTTATATTTTTATTACTATTATTATTTTGCATTTATTTATTTATTTTTTGTGTCAGCCATTATCAGTTTGTCAAAGTATATCTTTTTTTGTATCCCCTAACATTCACTTAACTCTGAACACATTCACCCATATAACATATTTGGCACATTGGAACAAGCTATATGATCAGGTTGTTGCATCATCTGAATTTCCTAATAATCATGGGAATAAGTAAACTGAGTCCGTTTACTTGTTTGATCTTTTTTTTTTTTTGGTAACAACCCTGTTATCCAAATCATAGACTGAAAATCAATTCTTTTTTCCCAATGTAAATCTAACTGATTACTTCTGACAAACAATATGTGTGTCTTTGGTAATTATGCTGTATACATATGACCATGTACTGCAGTAAAGAGTGTGTGTGTGTGTGTGTGTGTGTGTGTGTGTGTGTGTGTGCACGCACATTTATCAATCTTCAATATTTTTTTCATTGTTCTTTTGAAGCTCGGTTCTATTAGTTGGGTGATAAACCCTCCCAAGACTGAACGTGTTGGAAGCTTTAGCAGAATTTCAAACAGCTTGGGAAGAACGCAAAGCTGGGAAACCACACACAAAGTCCAACACCTGGATCACAGCTGGTGAAGAGTGCTGACATAGTGATGAACAACAGAGATGAATAAATAAAGAATGATCAAAGACCCAACTCATGCATCAAGATCAACAAATTCTTAAAATATACAGATACGTTTGACTAAATTGGCAACCAAATGAAGGTCTTTTTTTTTGCAGGATAAGCTGAGGACTTGTTTCATTAGACTAAAGGTGGAAAGTAATAAGCAAGGAAGTCATGGCTAGAGAAGAATTCTCTGGTACTGGTTTTAGTTTTTACTTTCATTCCAAAAAAGGGCAGATTTTTGAGAAGATTAAAACCCTGAAGTGGCTTAAAGGTGAACTGAACTGAATTGATTTTTATTTATTTATTGTGTTTCCCCTTCATATAGCTGTAAAACGTAGACTGTAAAGAAGTTATGGTCAGATTGTCCAAATTAAGTCTGTGTGCTGATCAGATGGAAGTCAACTGAGAAGCAGACAAAACAACAGCCAATATAAATTACATTTATTTTTTCCACAAAGGAAAACATCTGAAAATGCAAAATAATACTGCTCTTTGATTTCTGGCTCCAGTGAAACTAGACAGGAAGTCAGTCATTCTTTGAACCATCAGTGTCTGGTGCAAAGTTGATCCAGGATCAGCCGTCATCTAAGAGTCTGATTCATAGTTTACACCAAGGAGATTCTAGCCTGCAAGTGTTGGAGGGCAGCAGAGTTTAGTTCTATACATTACTACATTAGCTAATTATCCAGATCTTAATGAGCTGATTGAGCTTTATTAAGAATGTGAAAACAAATCTTGGTTTAGCTGTTTGTCTGTGACCTTTTAGTACTATGGTTGTTTCCTAAAAATCAGCCCAAAACTAATTTATTCCACCTTAATTGCTACCCTTGGGTACTTCTCATGTCTTGCATTTCCTTGGTCATGGGTGAAAGATGCAATGTTTGAGGAAGCAAGCAGGATGAAGCCCATCATGTTCAAAGAAGTATTGATTCTTACAACACTCAGTATCATTTTCCCTTAAGATAGACCAAAGCCAAACCCTCATGTTGTGTTTTTTAATTTCTCTGCACCGCTTCTGTTCCTTACTACCTGGTAACTATTGAATTTGATAAATATCTTCAAACAGGGAGAAGTTTGGCAAAAGAATAATACAGAATGCTTCTCATATGAGAACCTTACAAGGACATGCACACAATGTAGTTGGGGAAAATATGATATCCTCATATATTTTCAGTGAGGTCTCAAGAGGTTAAGGGCCAGTTAGTCACTCAAATGAGTTCTTTATTTTTCACAACCAAAGAATCAACTCTTGGCAAGCAAAACTGGTTCAAAAGTGAAACCAACACTTTGCTGATCTAGAACAAAGAAATTTACTTCAAAGGCTGGCTTGGGGTATTGCGACCAATAAACATAACTATAACTCTCTGACCATGATTTACGCCAAAAATACTGCACTAGAAATCCCCAGATAGACTCTCACCATGCTAAGACCTCTGGGCTAGGTCTTAACCACAAGTGTGCCTCTGTCCATCCAGCAGTATAAATGGGTACAGTAAAAAGCCTGGGAAGATAACCCGCGATGGACCAGTATCTCATCCAGGAGAAGCCGAGAAACAGAAACCAGAATGAGCTCCAGCTCTGACGAGTCACTAGGCTCGGGTGTAAAAGCCTAACACACCTTTCTCTTAGTAATCCACCATTATTGTTGTGGTGCTTGGCACTAGTAATGCAGGGATTCAAAGACACAATGACACCATTATAGAACCACCGTAGAACCTTGTCTCATATAAAAGAAGGTTCACAAGTTGAAACAGCTCTGACCCAGCACTAGCATCATCCCAGAAGTAACACCTAATTCGCCCTGGTGGAAAGAGGGTATCAGAGTAATGATGAAATCAGGAGATAAGAGGTACACTGGTTATAGATCAAGCATACACTAGTGCTTAAAGTGAAGCATCTGTGAGCAAGGATGCCTCATTTGCTAAACAAGGTTTTCTTGATTCTATCATGGTTCCCCTTTCTTGCCCATTTTCACCACTTCCTCTGAAAGAGGTCCCAAGAAGCAAGCAAGGGAAGCAAAGAAATGAGCAGGCCCTCTATAGTAAGAAAGAAGAAGCAGTCTGGCATTTATGAAGATGGAGTTCACAAGCTCTGAGTTAAAGCCTGTGTAGCAGAATGATGCTTTGATCCGCCACTGTGACTAAGCAGGGGAAATTAATTTAGCATGCCCCAGCCTTATCTTACACTTAGACACTTGGAATTTCATAGCTAATTTGCACTTATTGTTGCCAGATGTGGAGACCCAGTCACAGAATGTTTGCCGTAATTGATAGCTGTAGGCAGCCTGATGGATGTCTCAGTGCTTTTGGTCAAGAAAAAAAGAAATGTCATTTCTGTGCATCAGCTTATATCAGGATCATTACCGACTGATATAGTGATAATATATCAGTTATTGGTGTGAAATGGTGGGAGCAGGAAGATACAGGATTCCAATCACAGGGCCAAATGAGACTTATTTATGGAGCTTGCATGTTCTCCCTGAGCCTGAATGAGTTTCCTCTGTGCATTCTGGTTTCTTCCTGGGGGCCAATGACATACAGTAGAAATGAGGCAAATTGGCTACTCTAAACTCCCTGAGAGTGTGAATGGTTGCTGAATCTGTGTTAGCTTTGCAATATATTTACATTTATGGCATTTGGCAGATGCTCTTACCCTGAATGACTTACAACTTTTAGATCAGTAACCTAGAGCCTTAGCCGCTGAGCTACCACTGCCCTGCAACATCAATGTAATAGACTGATGAACTGTTCCGTGTGTGCCCTGCCTTTCACACAAAATCAGCTGGAACAGGCTACAGCTTCCCCTGCAACCCTGATGGATAAGCGGTATAGATAATGGATGGATAGATGAATCTTCATGTCATAATCACATGACACTGTGCTAATCTTTATTTGATACTACTTCACTTTCAACTTTTTTCCTCCTCCTTCTCAGTCTCAGTACTTTCGTGCTTTTCTTTGTCTCTCCCAGAGCGCTGGTGGGGCTTGTATAATTAAAACCAGTGCTTGCAGATGTTGCAATAAATCATTTACTGGCCCTGCCTATCCAAATGGCTGTCTGACAATAGCATTTTCCCCACCTTCCCTGTGTCTTACTGTAAATGTAAGTAAGAAGGAACATAAAGAAATCTGGCAGACATAAACTCCTCATAATTCACTGACCCCCCATTTTCTTCTTCTAGTGTCCCTTTCTTTATCTAAGGATGCAAGAAAATACTGTCTATTTTCCAAGTGAGATGTTCGTGCTCACTGACGCGTCACTGCAGAGAAGTGTAACTCAGGCGATTTTACATTTTCCAGCAATGGTACAAGAAGCAGGGGGGGGGGGGGGGGGGTTTGCCCTTGCTCCTTCCC
>JBCNYG010000022.1:19691152-19715840 GCA_039654305.1 Porochilus rendahli | reverse complement strand
TAAATAGAAGGCAACACAGTGACCGTGCCAGCATGCCAATCATGCGGAACAAGTGAGTGATTGGCAACAAGCGACGAGCATCACCGTGCGACCCTGACCACTCCCACACCGGGGCCAGAGGCAGACCAGGGGAGCCCAGGGGCCCGGCCATAAGTGGAGACCTCGAAGCACAAGTCCAAGCCCTCCCCGCAATAAAGACAACCCCAGGCCTACCCAGCGGGTGGCAGAGAAAGCCCCAGCCAGAGTCCCCCGCGCCAGCGGGGCAGAGTCCCCAGCGGCCAGGACCGGTAGCCGCCGACCCCGCCGGGCCCGGGCCACCCAGGACGGACGGAACGAAGGGCCCAGGGCTCCAAGGCCCCGGAGGCAGCCCCCCCCCCCACCGAGGCGGAGGGCCCATACCACAACCAGGAGAACCCGGTCCGGATCACCACCGGACGCGGGCCAGCACGCGCCCCGATGCTCAGCCGCACAGCCCGGAGTCAGGACACCACCAATCCTCCTTTCCCCCCCTCCTCCCAACGAACTCACACTCACTCATCCATTTTCCTGCCCCCTCCCACCGAGCCCTGCGGGTAACGGCCAAGGCAGACCTGAGGTACAAAGTAAATATTAACCAGGTCAACAATCTCAGCACTGATCTGACTAAATTAAACACATTAGAGAATGTTCAAACAAATCACATTTTCTTATATACAAAAGAATTTTTTTCACTAGATTTCCACCAACAGAAGCCAAAACATTAGCGTTTATAATGTAGATAGAAACATTTTGTATTACATAATAAGCAGACATTTTATTTCCAATGTGGTGTTTTTTTGTTTTGTTTTGTTTTTTTGGATATACTGTATTAATCCCACAAAGAAAATTATTGCCTCTGCATTTAACCCATCCAAAGTGAGCACAAACATGTAAACAGTAAGCACACACTCGGTGGGCTGCCGCACATTGGGGCACCTGGAGAGCAGTCAGGGTTTTGGTGCCTTGCTCAAAGGCACTTCAGCCATGAATGTGGAGGAAGGGAAGGTGCAGCTCACTCCCCCACCACACATTTTTCCTGCTTGTTCAGGAATTGTACCAGCAACCTTTAGGTCCCAAACCTGCTTCTCTAACCATTAGGCCTTGGCTGCCCCCCAAAAATTTAACTTGGTTTTAAGATTTACATTCAGATAATCTGCAGAACTTCCGTGGACGTATTAGTGTTTCATAGTAAACATTTTCAGTTAAGACAAGGGGTGTATCATAATCATCACATCTCCCCTAGTATTTGATTTATTATCATGTTATAAATAAAGGGTTGCACGGTGGTGTTGTGGTAAGTACATCCGCATCAAAGAAAGAAGGTCCCGGTTCAGTAAAAAAGATAAAAAGAGATCTTTATTGTCAAAAGTTGCAATGAACAATGAAAATCAGTTTATCAGGTCTCTGTTTAGCAGCATATATATATAAAACAAGGTGTGCATTATTAGGCAGATTCTTCTCCTCGGTTAAAATGGGCTGAAAAAGATATTTGACTGATTTTGAAAAGTCAAAAATTGTAAAATAATAATAATAATAATAATAATTTAAAAATATTAAAATACTACTACTAATAATAAAATAAATAAATAAAAAATCTTTTAGACGGAGGCAGCATGCTTAAAACTGCAGACATATTGGGTTGTAATCACAGAACTATCAAACTATTTGTTGCAATTGGTCAACAAGGTCAAGAGAAACGTTGAGAAAAAAGAGACGCAAATTAACTGCCAGAGATTTACAAAAAATCAAGCATGAAGCTATTAGAAAACCATTGTCCTCCAGTTCTGCATACTCCATAACTGTAACATACCTGGCGTACCCAAAAGTACAAGGTGTTCAGTGCTCAGAGACATGACCAGGGTAAGGAAGGCTGAAATCTGACCACCACTGAACAAGACACCCAAGTTAAACCTTTAAGACTGGGATACGAAGCACATGAAGACTGATTTCTCAAAGATTTTCTGGACTGATGAAATGAGAGTGACTCTTGATGGACAAGATGGATGGGCCCGTGGCTGGACCATTAATGGGCACAAAGCTGCACTTCGATTCAGACACCAGCAAGGTGGAGGTGGGATTCTGGTATGGGCTGGTGTCATGAAAGATGAGCTAGCCCTGCGATGGTCTGGCAAGCTGTTGAGGGTGTACCCCACCTTTACCCAGAGTTCGCTGAGATACACACATCTGTGACTTGTACAATTAAGTGGTTTGGCAAATGGACGAATGAATGTTCAGGTTTTGAATGCTCTACACGTTGCATGATACACGTGTTCCTTTTATTTAGTCTTCTAAAATCAACCTTTCCTACAGCTTTTTTCAGAATTGCTTCAAACATTGCAGATATGTTGGAGACAAGGACACAGATATCATATTATGATGATGTCCATCTGGTACCGATCATATCCCATACTTTCTCAAACAGGAGGCCCAATACATATCCCTGTCAACTTACTCATGCTACAGATAAATTGGGCGTGATGGTGTTAACTAAGATTTGCGATGTCTGTATCTTTATTCACTGGCCTGCAAATCTTTGATTAAAAAAAACATACTGATCAGTAGTTAAGGCTCTTGTTTACTGTCCCATGGTGGCTTTAGGGCAATCCTGGGGTTTATACTCCCCATCTGTCAGTTATTATTCATATAGATCAGCTCCACCAGTGGTTGAACGTCCACACAGATGCACATTACACCACTTAAATCTAAAAGATCCTTGTCTCTTCTTTTCAGATCCATATGCAAGGGTTCTGCTTGGAGCCATGAAGAACTCAGGCTGGTATGTGCTATCAGTGTGACAAGTTGCTGCTTCAGTGACCATCTTTTCAGCCAGCTGAATTAAAATTTTGTTTTCTCAGTGCAGTGTACAAAGACAGACATTTCTCCTGTGAGGATTGTGATGGAACTGTTAGCGGCGGCTTTGATGCTACAACATCTCAAGTAAGAAGAACTAAAGCTTCTTCGGAATGATCATACTTGATTCTTATTGGTCTAAATACTTCTAGAAATAAAGTTACAATAGAATTCTTAATATTTTATAAAATGTAAAATATAAAATTATTTAAAAAAAACAATATGTTACATCTATTCACACATACACAGAAGGGTGCGTCATATGTCAAAGATGCATGTTATACACAGGTTAAGAGGTAGAGCTTTTTATTCATTAGGTGCATAGTGCTAAAGTGTTATATTATGTTGGAGTGTAATATATGTGTTATATTATGTTGCAACAATAAATTAAGGCAAATTAAAACACGATTTATGTTCTTTGTTATTATTACATTTTAATTAATTCAAGCATTGTCCCAAGATTGCTGGGTAGATAATAAGCAATTATTGAATGAGGCGAAACAGAATTTTTTGGTCAAGGGGTTGTTTTGGCCTCGGTGGATAGCACACTCTGTAATTAAAACAGTCTTCATATCATACAAAAGCCGAATTCTATAATTGTTTTATTATTCATTTAAAATATTTTCAAAGTAGACAGTCACGTCACTATGTTGTGTGTGCCAATCATGCAATGATCATTCAACTTATCATAGCAATTATACAATAATTCAATATCAATAATGATGAATATATGGGGTGGAGCTAATTTGGTACAATACTTTTGGCTTGGAAGCTCATATCTGTGATATTATTTAGCACGTGATTATAGTTGTTTTCCCCCAATGCATATTTGTGCACCAAATGTTTGGTGATATGAAACACCACAGAATCTGTAATATTCTTATGGAGTGTAAAAGTATATGGAGTCCACTATTAACCGTCCTATTAAAGTCCCTTTCTAATTGTGATTAAATTATTTCCCTTTGCAAAAATGTTGATGGTGGGTACCTGAAATGGGGTACCATGGGGTCCTATCACAAAGCAGAACAGAATCCTGGGCGGGGTTGCCAGCATCACACAGGATCCCCAAGAGCCACTGAAGACAAAAAAAATCCTATTCATATAAAATAGATATTTAAAGTTGCCTTTTTAATTTTGCACATTGTCCTAAACCTAAACCTTAAACCAATCGCATCTGGTCAGTGCCATGTAATATATACTTAAAATACAGTTTATGTATAGCATGGTAGTCATTTTCCCTGAATATAAACATTATTTTAAAAGAATTTAAATGCGGCCACTTTAACCTTGACTCAAATGTATGCCATTTAAGTTAATAATATTCTGCATTGCCAATAATATAATGCCAGTGTACATGTAGTTGATTGACATGCAGTAAATTCCTTATATATTTCATACACAGTAAAGGATTCTGCTGTATGACATTCGATCTGAACTTGAAGAGAAAATCTCATTTAGTTAGTTAAAAGTAGTGTTGATGTGGACGCAGTAAGGCATCCAAGTCTTAGAGAAAGATACAAAGTATCCTTTTCATTCAATTCATCAGAATTTTTTAAATTTCTTGACAGTTTTTTTTGTTTGTTTGTTTGTTTGTTTGTTTTTTATTTTAATGTCCAATTTACATGACTGAGAAAGTTTAATTGTCATGTTGTCTTTTTCAGATTGTGTTATGTCAAAACAACATTCACCAGCAGGCTCATATGAACAGAGTGGTGACACATGAGCTCATCCATGCATTTGATCACTGTCGGGCGCATGTTGACTGGTTCAGTAACTTTAAGCATTTAGCTTGCTCAGAGGTGAGATGGGATTGTAGTACTATTGCTGTTGCTCGTTTTCTAAAGCGTAATCCAATCCCCAGTAAACTTCTCTCCTTTATTTTCTTTAGGTTCGGGCAGCCGCTCTCAGTGGAGACTGCTCATTTAGCAACGAACTTGCTAGGTTTAATTTTGGTCTCAAAAAGCACCATCAGGTAAGGTTAACATCCTACATGTTCTGTCAAATAATTAAGCTAAATGTAAATAATATACTATTCTTAGAGATATTAGTAGTCTGCATAGTGATTAGGTCAGGATTTTGTGAAGAACATTCAAGCAGCTTAATATTAGCCTCACTTATCCATCCATATCCAATGGTCCGCTGCTCATGAGGGTGAACACCTCCCCACCTTTAACATACCTCTGGTCATTGAGGCCAAACAACTCTGTCTTTCTCTTATCTGGCCTTAAAACTTAGCCAGGTGTCTTGTGCCTGTGGGTTTTACTCTTAAGAATGAATTGGTACCTAACCTATCAGAAAAAGAAACCCTCCTGAATCATTATAGTCACATCATAGTTCCTGTTTTGTCTTATCAACTGAAACCAGTGAACTTCCCTTCAGGAACTGCTAGAGAGCAGGAAGTCCCCGCCTACACTGAAGGTGTTTGTGGTAGCTATTGCAGCTTGATAACACATAGTGGATGCATACTTCCCTTACTAACATTGTTCATCAGCCACATTTCCCCGTCATCCTTAATGCAAGATGGCACGCTACAGTGGTTTTCTCTTTGGAAGGCCTGGATGCTCCGGTGATAAAGTGGCCTTGCATGCATTTATGGTCGGATTAATCTGTAGTGATTCTTTGGTTGAATGTCAAATTTCAGTTCAGTTGTAGTCCAAAATTTAAAGTAATCACTTAATAAATAGATGATTGCAGTGCCATTTGAGTGAACAGTGAATATACTTGCATCTTTTAACAACATTGTGGTTTTCTTATGTTACAAAAACCCAAAGAGGGACCCACTGCCACCCAGATACAGTCCCAGCTGCAAATAAAAGTAGCTCACTACATTAGCTGTGAGTTTAGAAAGCCATGTTAATTGTTGAACGTTTTTGACAATAACTCTTTGAATCTTGTAACCATGGGCGTGCTGTCGATTCTTCTCGAGTTAGCCAGCTAATGCTCCCGGAGCAGCGGTAGAAAGGCTGTAATCTGTCCTGCTCACCATGTGGCACCATTAACCTCCTGTCTCCTCCCTGGTTTAGGTATGCGTGCGGGACCGTGCGACACGCTCCATCCTTGCAGTTCGGAAAATAAGCAGAGAAGAGGCGGAGAAAATAGTTGACGAGGTGTTTGACAGCTGCTACAATGATCATGAACCCTTCGGCCGCATACCACACAGCACAAAAGACGCCAAGTTTGCCTACAGAGATTTTGAGAACAGAAATCGATACTATGCAAACATATAGGTGGTGGTAGAGTCACACACCCATGTGAATAAAGGGAAAGATTTGACTTGATTAATGCAGCATGCTATTTGATGACAGTATATAATCCTGGTGCATATTTAATTCAGTTTGTGATTTGTTACACTAAATAAATTTGGAATTATTTAACATTCAATGTAATGCATTCCTAAAATGGTGCCACAAGATGATAGTTCAGATTATTTAAGTTGCATTTTATGAAATAAAGACAACTTGTAAGAAAAAATTAATTTAATTTTATTTAGTTGTTTGTCTTTGTTGGTATATTTGTTTTGTTAGGAAACAAGTTATATTCATCAGCGGCATGGTAGTGCAGTGGTTAGCGTGTCCACCTCACAGCAAGAAGGTCCTGGGTTCGATTCCATGCCTCGGCGCATTCTTGTATGGAGTTTGAATGTTCTCCCCATGCCTGTGTGGGTTTTTATCTGGGTACTCCGGTTTCCTCACACAGTCCAAATCATGCACATTAGGCTAACTGGCTGTTCCAAATCGCCCCAGGTATGATTGTGAGTATGAACTGTTGTGTGTGTGTTGGCCCTGCAGTTGTCTGGCGAGCTGTTCATTGTGTCTCTCGCCCATAATCGGTGAGATGGGCACCAATCTCCCTGCGACCCCAGTTAGGATTAAGCAGTTAAGAAAATGAATGAAAGTTCTACGTTTTCAAAGAATAATATATAAAAATCAAGTGCCTCACACCATTGAGAGAGATAATGGATGGATGGATCACTTCATATATACACTAATATTTACTTAATCATTTTAATAGGCTTGTCCATTAGTTCCAGGTGTCATACTGGAGTGGCATGGCTAACAAATGTAATGTTGAGTCACTAGGAGGCAGCGATTTTACATGATGTTGATATGATGGGGTAGATTATAGTCTATGTTTTGCACACTGCTTGGATTGCTGAATTTATTGCACTGTGACCATTAACAATTCCAGTATTTCATTTTTCAGAGGTAGATAGTTTTTTGAGTTGGTGTTCTGTGCAGTAGAGTGCGTTCCCTCTTCTTGTAGTGGCAGTATCAGTAACAATACTGGAGCTTCTGAGCAGAACTTGGATGGTTGTCCCATGTCCGTGCCACCACATGAAACCCAACTTCACCAATACAAAAACAGATTTATTATTAATAATAAAGCTGAAACCCCCAAAAAAGAGGGGCATACACTATTGTTCAGGCAAGTGTAGAATTTACATTTACAGCATTTGGCAGATGACCTTATAGAGAGCAACTTACAATTATCATTTTATACAACTGAGCAATTAAGGGTTAAGGACCTTGCTCAATGGCCTGATAGTGGGGATTGAACCACTGACCTTTGGATCAGTAACCCATCGCCTTAATTATTAAGCCACCACTGCCCTAGAATAAAAAAAAACATAATCTAACTCAAGAAGGCAGACAAACTTGCAGGTAAATCAGTATTTGTGGAGCAAACGCCAAAATCAGAAGTTTGACAGAACATGAACTCGATGTACTGAAGTTTAAACTAACAAGACGTGATACAAATGTCAGCTACAGTGAAAATAAAGATGCTATATTAACATGTGCAGTTCGTCCTTTTGACCACCAGATGTCACTTGTGTTGAAAAGCACACAGTGTGTATTTAGCTTTTTCGAAACAATTCACTTGAATCACTGAATCAGTGTCGACTCTTGAATCAATTCAGTAAAATGACACTAAATGATTAGAAATTATACGCATTACTTGACAGGGGTTTTATTTTGAGCTTTCATATCGACGTTGGACGTCCAGCAACTAGCCATTCATGTTCTAAAAAGCTCGATAAGCAGGTCAGAGCAGTGATTTGAATCAGTACTGTCGTGAGGGCTTCGAGTCGCTGTTTCGAAAAGGGCTGAACCCCAAAGCATGCTGGGATACGGCTGTCATGGCGCCGCACACAAACAGAAATCATCTGAGCTCGGAGTTCTTCTAACTTAGACGGGAGTCGTCTTTTTGTTTCCATGTTGGAGATTTGAGAGGTAATTTGATATTATTCGTATTTATTTTAAATCATTTTTAAATGTTAAATCTCCTATTATGTAGCTGAGTAGGTAAAAGTATTAGCAGAGCTAGCTCGCGCATGCTAAACGGCACGCTTTTCGGTTGGCCACACAAGTCACAGCGCGCGCGTGTTCAATAATAATATTTATTAATACTAATAATAATAGTATTATTAATAATAATAATATATTACTGTCGTTTTGTTGTCGAGTCTTTACACTCAGTCTAACTGCCGTGTTGGGAAGAGTTTCTGAGTTCAGTGTTAATAAAGAAATGAGAAACCATTCATTTGCTGAACCACTTATTCCTTCTAAGGTTTTGGGGAGGCCGGAGACTCTCTCAGTACACAATGGGCGAAGGCGGGGTACACCCTGAACAGCTCACCACACCGTCGCAGGGCAACACAGCTAGCTAGCCTAATGTGCATGTTTTTAGACTGAGGAAGGAAAATGGAGTACCCGGATGAAACCCACGCTCATTTCTAATGTGTGAATGTACTACTACATGTAAGTGCTTATTGAGGCATGGTCTATGTAATGAAATGGATCACACAGTGATGCTCCATCAGGAGGGCAGTCTCTTTTTTTCTGTCTGTCATGATGTCCCGCCACTGTGTCACATGACCTACTCACTCTGTGATATCACAGAGAGGAGCACGATCATCACCTACTCTGTCTCTGTGATATCACTTAGTCACAATCACCACAGTACTAGCCTACCACGTTCCATATGAGGATAAAGGTAAGATCTTGCTTACTGCTGTTCCACATGCACTCACTTTAAGCAAGTTTTGGAAATAATAAGAAAGTGTTGAATATCGAACTGTAGGGGGCTTATACTAAATGGATTCAATTGTATACCTTGTACCCTTGTATGGCTTGTAGAAATGTATTGGAAAGGTGCACATCATTTATTAAATGATGGGTTTCCACAGGAGTGTATTACTCATGAATCCCTCATGGCGGCTGCCATTTGATGTGGCAAAATAGATGGAGGTAGCCCACTTTACTGCACTTAAAAAATAGATTTATTTTTCCACAATGGCCTCACGGCCCAACAGTACAATTGAAGTAAGAAGAACATCCTAAAAGTTGTCATTAAAGCCAGGTATGTGGAGAAATTGAAGGCTATCGGCAACAAAGTTCTGTACAAGATAAACAATCTGTTAAGTACCGCCTGTGCCTGTTCCAAGCAGCAGCTGAAGGGCTACAAGTGTTTGGAATGGAGTCCAGGAAATAAAACACGATACGCTTACAAATAAATGAGTGATGACCGCTAGAGTTCCACATCCCCATTTTAGTATAAATTAAATAAAGTACATATAAACACATTCATAAAATAAAGACATTCACCCAGCAGGTTCTGTAAAGTAGTTATGAAGTATGTACTTAAAGTATATAGAGTAACAAATTAGGATTATAGTACAGTGAAGATTTGGTCTTGTACAGTTTTTAAGTGAACATGACAAACTTTCTTGAAATTCTTGAAGTCAAATTATGGTTCTTTATGTCTCCCTCGTTATAAATAAACCTTTTCTTAAGTCTCAAAAACTTTTGGAACAATAAACGTGTTTATAACTTGATGCTTTTTGTACCTGTGATAAAGTGAACGTTATAAAATCTTTTGTCCGGGTCAGGGTTGTAGCAGAGCCCCTGAATAACTCTTTTCAAGAGCCATGGGTTGAAGCCTTCCCTGCTGATTTTCGGTAGCTAGATATTTGGCCTTTGTGTTGACGTCTTTTCAGTCTCCACTCCCCGGTGTTTTATAACCTTTGGAATATTGTTGTACTGCCTCTTTCTGTGGCCTCGACTTGTAAGGTTTGTAAAGCCACACACAACGGGTGTGTGCATCATGGCTTTAGGCTATTTTCACTTTATGTTTGCACAACTGTCATAGAGAGGGGGACACTGGACTTATGTGGGTTTTTTTCTGTCATCACCATCAATGTATATTTATGTTATGCTATGTGTATATATATATATTTATGCTATGTATATTTATCTTACTAAGATTAATGAACAGTAATCAGAAGTTTTAGTAAAAATGTAATAATCCAGGTATACAGTAAAACAGGCTTTATTATGGTCTGTGTGGTTGGTCCAGGATTCAGGAATTGTAATAATTAATGGTGTAAAGTGTAAAAAATATAATTAGAAAAATCTTGTTAAGTTTCTTCTAATATCCACTCATGGTGCTGTATCTCTGGTTAGTGTAACTGGAGTACAATGTTCCTTGACATGGCCTTACCAAAACCTGTGGAAATCACAGGTCTTTGCTCTTTCCTTATAAAAAAAATGAATTGGGGATGTGTTACCTGCAAGTAAAGGTTTTTTGTGTCTTCTTTTCTGTTTTGGACAGATTAAAAAACGCTGTCATGTCTGCTGGCAACAAAGCCGTAGAGCTGCAAGTGCAGATGCGTCAAAACGCAGAGGATCTTCATAACTTCATGAAAGAACTCGATAGCTGGGAAGAGGACATCAAGAAAAAAGATGAACATCTTCGTACAGGAAACCTCACTGACCCTCAGGTGTCGTTTCAACATGAAACTTCCTTGATATAAGTGTATACTTGCATCTAAAATGAAACTTAACCTCAGTAACATATAGGGCACAATTTGGCACTTGTATTTTTGTTTGTTTTCTTGCTTTATAAAAAAAGTTGTAGTTTTGTAATAGAAAAAAAATTAGCAAAATATCAAGACGGGCTTCGCTTGCTACTTCTATTGTGTTTCTACAGACCTACCTGACAGCTTTCTGAATGTTTTGTTCACACAGCAGAAAACTCTCCCACCTGTAAGGAATAAGGATTACAAGAAGAAGCGCAAAGTCAAAAGTAAAGCCACTGCTGAGACTGAACAAGGGGAAGAGAAGCCGGTACAGAGAATAAAATCATCTGACTACAAGTCATGGGACAAATTCGATGTGGTAATAAATTTTTCTGTACATTTTTATGCCACTCTTTTGGCCTCTAATTAAAACACATTTAAGAATATTTGATATGATGATTTTTATAATCTGTGTTACAGGACAAGGCCCTTGAGGCACTGGACAAAGAAGTCAGTCCAGCTGAATCTTATGACTCTGACTCTGAGGAAGTGCAACTGGACAGAGACCTCGCCATGAAGGAGAAGGAGAAGGTAAAGGTGCTGTGTGATAGTTGGAAAATTATTCAGTTTATTTCAAAGCTATATTCACAGAATTGTAGCTTTAGATGTTAAATGCAGAATATTTTCAGATCTGAATCACACACCAAGACATTTCAGCAGAACCAGGCAGTGACACATGAAATGCATATATGTAGCATTAACTACTTTATTTTACTTTACTGAAAGAAGTTTAAGTGCATGAAAGGCAAAAAAGCTGTGTGTGTGCTCTTTCAGCAGTTGACTCTACATACAGCATTTGACAATTCTGTCTTATCTTTGAATGAACTGAAGTCAGTGGAAGAAATGTAAGGGATGAAAAGAACAGAAAGCAGGATTATTAAAGGTATTAAAAGAGGTAGAGTTTAGTAGTTAGTAGTCTTGCTCAGGACATTACTCATAAGTTGGGATGTATTAAAGAATGGAATATATGGCAGCACTTTGAAAGTTTTATCACACTTTAAAGTAGAAAAATAAACAATAAAAATCTCATTTTAGTTTGCGTCTTCTTTGTCTCTGTGTAGTGTATATGCTAAACACTTTACTGTATAGACTGTACTAAAACCTGAATAAGCCGTTTAAGCAGATGCCATTAACTAGAGATGGGTCGGTTTTGGGCTGAAATTTCAGTTTGGTGTCGGTTGTGTTTATAAAGCCAAAAGTCCACATTAAAAAAAAAATAAAAAATACACAGTGTTCCAGTTTAACGCATTTTCATGTTAACTGGTGACATTGGCTTACAGATGTTTACTTTCTGCTATTTCTGCCAACATTTTTCATACTTCTGTTTGACGTCTGGAGATTACTTAACACTATTGTATTACATTTGATTCAGAGTGAAACCTGTCGCTCCATTTGGTTGTTCAATAGAGTTAAACATGTATTGTGTCTGTGTTTGGCACCAAGACAAACTATACAAACAAAACAATTTAAATGTACAAACTGTTACAGTTATATACAGATAAGCGAAGTGGGTTTCGAACTCGAGCCTGTGGGTTAAAATACTCTGTCATGCACCACCACCTGAACTACCACCGCTGAGGGAACAGCGAATAACCTATACTTATATTCTCTCTCCCAAAAGCATGGCTAGACCCTTGTGTTTATTAATCCCAACTTAACATGACTCTCTGTGTTATTTGATGGGAGTAATCAAGTCTGTACTAACATTGATTAAACACAAAGCTGTTGGAAATTTCATCTAATTTTCTCCTCTTATTTCTTTTACACCTCACTATGTGCAGCTGTTTCCATACCTGTTTCTGCTAATGCTTCATGTTTTTATGGTATATCTCCAGTTAACTTGATCTGTTTATCTGGAATATTTTCTCCGGTTTGGGTTGGAGTGCGGATCTTAGTAAGGAAGGGAGGCTACATTCTTGTCTCTAATGGTTCAAATATGTATATGCATTATATATACACTTAAACTCTTAAAGGGTGTTAAAGAGATGTCATCGTTACACAGCTCATATGCACCCTCACTTGCACTCATAGCTCACGTGTCTGCCATTAAAACATAACATAAAAATCTCCTTTTTTTATGTTCCCATGTAGTATATACTATAACAATTACCTCAGGGTGGTGGGTGTCTTAATGTACCATTTCAGGGACTATTCAGTGACATCCACCTTGTCTTTGCAAATAGTTTTTAATTAGGCTTACAAGTTCTTAAATGTCAAGAAGTTTTTATGGAGTGTTATTAACAGTCACTTAAATTAGAGCTGTATATACAGAGCAGTAACCTATACAAATTGATTTATAAAGTTACCATTTTGTTCAGATTTTTTCTGTTTTCTCAGGGTAATGAATTTTTCAAAACTGGAAAGTATGATGAGGCCATTGAATGCTATACCAGAGGCATGAGTGCAGACCCATACAACCCTGTCCTGCCCACAAACCGAGCTGCCTGTTTCTTCCGGCTTAAGAAGTAAGAATGTTGTACTCTATACAGTTGGTACTCTACACCAGGACTTCTCAGCTCCAGTCCTGAGGCCCTCTGCACGAGCTGGGTTCTTTCAGGAAAATAGGACTGAATGCAGAAGGGAAATTGCCAGTCTTACCTTATATCAATATTTCAGACTCTGGCGTAACACTGGCTTCTGATTGGCTCACTAACAAGGTTCATATCTGTTTGAGATGCTGGTCATAATTATATAAGAAAAACATTTATATGAATGTTTAGGTTAATTATAGGTATTTAGACTTTATTACTGTAAACATATATAGTGACTCATCACGCATCGCTTTATAGCTGATATCTGGTCACTAGTTGGATGTTGGATATTCTAGAAAGCTGAGATTATTTTCGCTTGGTACCTGCCCACTTTATATTCAGTTTGCGATTTTTTTCACATCATTGATACAAGTCACCAAATTTAATTTACATTCTATGGTCCCTGGTTGCCACGTTGTTTCTAATTTTTTTTGTGTGTACATCTTCTCTTAAAGACATACCCAGCTCACCAAACATAACTCTATTCGGGACACGTCAGATATTCAGAATGACTTAATCATAAACTGAACATTTAAAAAGCTGTCTCTGTACTTTTCTTGCTAAAAGCTATAAAACTGCCCAGATTTGTCTACAGGTGTACAGTGAGATGTCTCACATCATAGCGTAATGTACCAAAACAAGCCAAAAAACTTGTCCAAGTTGTGACATAGTTACTGTGCTGTTGTTGCTAAATCATGGTTTATTTGTTTGAACGCTTTGAATGTTCTACGTTGTAGGTATGCTGTTGCAGAGGCAGACTGCAACCTGGCAATAGCACTGGACAGCAAATACATTAAAGCTTACAGCCGAAGAGGAGCTGCTCGTTATGCTCTTAAAAATCATCAAGGTGCACAAGAAGGTGAGGAACTGAAGTCTTCTGTTTAAAGAGAGGTTGGGTTGATCCATATATCATCACTGAAAACTTCCCGACTGACCATCTTAGATTTGCTTCCTGTTTTCAACAATTAATGTGTCCAGTCCCAATTATTGGTGTACAAAATTTTAACCTTGTATACTTGTTCGTTTTTGAGATTTATAGGCTTAAATAGGAGGGGTGTGGCTATTTACTAGTAAAAATGAGCCTTAATTAATGAAAAAAAAAAGGTTTCAAAAGCCATAACTTTGGAGTTGTTTAAGATAGATGTTGAGGGGGGCAGCAGTGACAACCTGGTGATAGTGGGGTTTGAACCCCCAACCTTGGGATCAGTAATCCAGCACCCTACCACCATAAATGAAAACAAACATGAAACTATGACGCAAATCTGAGATTGTTAGTCTGGAATATTTTCTGAAATTTGGTGATTTGACGTAGCTTTTCCCTATTCTTTCTATTATGTTGTTGTTGCGTTGGTGTTCTGTGAAATTGCTCATTGTATTTAAACAATGGTGATATTGATTCTTTGAATCTTTATAAGATTATGAAATGGTTCTGAAGTTGGATCCCGAAAACCTTGATGCTCAAAACGAGATAAAGAAATTGGACCAGGTTGGTTTCTGTCTCACTACTACCTGTATTTTTGTGCTTAACGTTACGAGGATTTTCACTTTCACTTTATTGTCCGTGGAGGAAAATTCTTTTTCACAGCATTGTATGTAAACACAGCACACTCGCTGTCACACATAAACATCACAACTTGTATGTTTCATCTCTCAGATTTTAGGATCCAAAAATCAGGAAGACGGGCAAATAGAGAAGACAGTGGTTGAGGCGCCACTTACTGAGGCTGTTAAACCAAATCAGTTGGAGGTGGAACAGCAGAGAAAACAAGAGGCAGTGGTGCAAAAAGACAGAGTGAGCACATCCTCTGCTGTTTTTTCTTTTTTTCCACTTATTTTTATTTCAAAACCACATTACCATGCTTGAAAAGCCCAGAGTTTGTCTTTTTTTAAATTAATTTGATCTCTGATGTTGTTATAGGGCAATGCTTACTTTAAAGAGGGAAAATATGAGGCAGCTGTGGAGTGCTATACTAAAGGCATGGAGGCCGATGCGACAAACGTTCTGCTTGTGGCAAACAGGGCCATGGCATACCTCAAACTTGAGAAGTGCGTTTTTATTTCTTTGTGGATCTCCCAAAAGTAATCAATAACAAATTCTAAATGTATTAAAACAGTATTCTAATTCAATTCAATTCAGTTTTATTCTTATAAACTCTCTTGACTTTTAGTCCATATATAAGCAATTTGATTGAATATAAACATGCAAAAAGATAAACTCACAAGGAGGCTGTGTGATTTATTGGGAAATTATTGTTCTTGTGATAGAATCATTCATGTCATCATCCGACAGAATACTATGGTTTCACAATTTAAATGTTAACTTTGGTCCAGAAGTAAAAAGGTAGCTGTTAAATGTGTCATTAAAGAATTGTTTTGAGATCATCTTACCCAGCCTTTTTAGCAAATATAGCATATAGCCCAGTGTTTGTTTGTGTGTGTTTGTGTGTTTACTTGTTACATATTGAGAAACAAAATACCTTTTTAACCAACAGAATAAGAACATTTCTTGGACGTGAGGACATTTTCAAAGGGCTGTTTGTGGATTAGGGTTTGGTCTTAGGATTCAGGTTAGAATTAAGTTTAGTTTAGGGTAAGGGTGTAGGTCAGACAAAGGTTGGGAATGCATTTTATCAGTGAATGTCGCCATCAAAATAGAATATTGTGTGTCATGTACGTTGGGCAGGTACGCTGAGGCAGACAAAGACTGCAGCAGGGCAATTGCTCTAGACAACACCTACTCAAAAGCTTTTGCTCGACGCGGCACAGCCAGAGTAGCCCTGGGAAAAATGTCTGAAGCTAAATCAGGTCAGAATTCATTCTATCTGTAATTCTCAAGTATACTAGTCTATATTGTACTATGTAGTACTTTTACTAGTAGCATAGTATTATTAGTCACAGTAGTGCTGTACTGCTGTTATACTACTGTGCTATTGTCTAAAATGTGATGTTATGGTCTGAGTCAAATTCTTTTATTTTCTGTGTAGATTTTGAGCAGCTTCTAAAGCTCGAACCAGGAAACAAGCAAGCAATTAATGAGCTCAAAAAACTCAACATGGTAACTACTATACTAATAAGAACAAATATTATTTTTCACTATTTTAACTGCATTGTAATCAACAATGAGTGGCACCAAGACATAGTCTTTAGCACATCTGCACACAGCAAGAAGATTCTGGGTTCAAGTCCCAGACTTGATGAGGGTGTTTTCCTGTGGCGTTTGCTTGTTCTTCCTGTTCTTGTGTGGGTTTCCCTCTGGTTTCCTCCAACAGTCCATAGATATGCACATGAGGCTAATAGTCTGTTCCAAATCGCCCTAAGTGTGAGAGTAAATGGTTCTGTGTGTGTGTGTTGGCCCTGCGATGGATTGGCAAGCTGTTAAAGGTGTAAATGTCCTTCTCCCAGAGTTAGGTAGATGTGTTCCAGCCTCACCGCATCACCTACAGGATTTAAACGGTTCTTCAAATGAATTAATGTGATTAACAATAATACACTGGTTCCATAATAATGACAGTAGAATTATATGATTGATTTTATTCTTCAGTTCAGTTCATTGCAGTGAAAAACTCTTTAAATGGAATGCTTTCTTTTCTTAATAAGAACATTAAAGCTGTTACCAGGGGCTTTTTTCAAATCTCATTGGAAGCTTATTTCTATCTTGTTGGGTCTTGATAAATGAGTAATAATTTGTTTGTGTATTATTCAGGAGACGATGCAGTCTGAGCTGCAACAAGCAGATGGTACACAGAGACGAACAGTTCAGCCAATCGACAAACCAGTACACCTCAGATCTACGGTAACGCTTCAGTCATCTCAGTTTTGTTGCTGTTGTTATTGTGTATCAGCTTTAGTAATGAAATAAAACTGATTTAGACAACAGCCTTTATTTAAAGTTCTATTTATAACTGTACTGACTGAATATTTCATGTAAGAGTCCCACACTTTTTGGAGGAGGAAGTCTGTAGCAACATGATTTGAGTGTCAGGGGAATCTGTATTTCCTCTTATGCAACAGAAACCTCTGAAAAGAATAGAGATCGAAGAAGTTGGTGGAAAGATCATATCAGTAAGCGAACCTCAGAGAGTCACAGCCAAGACGAGCTCCTTAAGTTCAGGGACATTACCCATTGCATCCGCGTCCTCCGCAGAGAGAGAAATGAAGTGTGAGACTTCACCATGCTCATCTTTTCCTTTTGCCAAAATCCAGAAGATAGAAGAGCTATCACAGTCTCCAACAGTACCAGCAGCCAAGTAGGTCCATACCACACAGTGTTTATCCAAACACTTAGGTTTTTATCAAAGTATAAACATAAGCTTTGTTACATCAAAATCAATACTTTCAGAGTACTTGCAGATTTTTTTTCCCTGAGTGTTAAAAATATCTGGACCAAAATCTCTACCAGTAGACAATTTATACTGTTATACTGCCCAACCCTAATAATTAAGGTACATCATGTTATCCAGGAGCTCAAACAGATTGCAGATGTCATCTTCATCCACTTCGCTGGCTTTTACTTAATTGATTGTAATTGTGTAGATTCCTTGTAATATTTAGTACTGAACCTGAAAAAAATGCACAAAAAGTTTTTCTTACTGATTTGGTAAGGGGATAACTGCATAACAACAAACTTTTTTCTCTTTAATTTGTCACCTGTCTTACTGTATAAACTGTAAATGTAAATGTTTAAGTTGTTGAGCACTCTGCTTTCTGGTTATCAGATGTCCAGCTGGAGACTCCTTTAGAAAACAAAATGTCTTGCAGATAGAAGAAAAACTTCCCAGGAAAACAGACCAATCATTATCATCGTCTTCCTCTGCCGTCCAGCTTGACGCTATTCCTCCACCTCCACCTAACAGCTTCCAGCTCGAAGCAGATCTAAGGAAAATTGGTGATCACCCTGAACTTGCCTACCAGTATTTAAAGGTGGACGCTGCTTCTTAATGATTAACATTCATGTATAACGATTAATGTGTGTACATACAGCACTGATCAGTCACGTTGTGTTAATTATGATGGTCTTGTTTGATTTCAGCAAATTGAGCCTGATACTTTTCCAGCTATTTTCCAAAACTCTCTGGAGCCTGATATACTTAACAAGATTTTGAAAGTACTTCAGGATTTTTACACTAAGTAAGTTGAATTCAAATGTTCCAAACAAAATCAGAATCATCGATGTGCAAGCTATTCCCATTTAGTGGCGTTTTTGTATATTTGGTTATCACTTCTTTATAATACTCTCTTATTTCTAATTGTCTAATAATCACACTCCTTTAAGAAATTCTCGTGCCTCACTGACTAATTTATCTTCAGGAATGAGGACCCATCAGTGATATTGGCCATCCTAAAAAGTTTATCAAGTGTCAGAAGATTCAACATGGCTGTCATGTTTATGTCATCCACTGAAAAGCAAGGTGTGTTTTCTTTATAGATCCATCAGGTCCTTTTCCCAGCTCCATGTCCTGCACATTTTTTTCACACTCACTTCAAGACACGAAGAACTGCATCAGCTTATTAGTTAAAGCAGGTGTGTTGGGCAAGAAAAACACTAAAGTGTGCAAGGCAGGAGGTCCTTCAGGACCAAGGTTGAGAAGGGTTGAGGGATTAGTGATCTCCCATGCATCCGTGAACATGGATGTGCACAATAAATCTTCCTGTGAGTACCAGAAAATAAACTTTTTTCCGCATGGCACTGAATAATTATGTCTAGTAGTAGTAAATGATGGTTTACTCATTGCCTTCATGAATTATATATCACACAACTAATCTTAAAGGTATGAATAAATTAAAAAGGTTAGAGAGTATTTTAAGAACAATTCACAGGTTTCTCTTGGCTAATCTTTCACTGAGTAAAATAGAATAAAAATAAAATTAGGATAAGTCCATAAATGTTTATGCATAAGTACTATAGAAATATAATGTTATTAAAGATATTAATATAATAATTATTTTTGAATTAAGATAAGAATGTTCAAAGTATTTAATAAAAATTATATAATCTTTAAAGATATAATAAAAAGTAGAAATTAAGATTAAATAAACATATAAAAGTTTTCTGTTTAAATGGTTCAGTAGATTTAATGTCTGAAGGCGAGGAATTAAAAACGTTGACCTCATTGTATCAGTGGCCATTTTTTGTAACAGACAAGTTGAAATTTGTTTTCCATAAATGATTAAGTGATCATTTTTAAAATAATAATAAAATATTTGATCATTCTAGTTATATAATCTGGGCAAAGGTCATTTCAGTGCCTTATGAATGAAAGTAGGCTCTTTATACTTAAGCTTGTATTTGTTTTTTAGACGCTAAGATTCCTCTAAAAGGGGAATAGAAGAAGTAGACTTTGATTTGTCATTCAATAATCTCAGAAACAATGTAAATAAGAGTACTGTTCCCATTGAATTTGGATGGAAAAATGTAACATTTTAAATTAGCCTGCACATTGTTCTGTAGAAGCCTTATTGCTTGTAATTTAGCATTAGAGTAGATGTTTGAAAGTTTTACTAATACTTCAGTACAAAAGTAAAATGATTGTTGAAGATTGGTCCAGACCTTAAAGAACCACATCCTTCCTCTGATAAATCAGTTTCAATAACAAAAGACAAGCACATTTTCTCATCTACATTTGCACGTGGAACTCTGACAGGCTCGCGTCTTTTATTAGTGGGTTTTGATGCACTGTTGTCAAGTAGCTACTTTCCTGCTATATTAGTGATGAAAGTGCTGCAGTTTGACAAAGTGCCAAGAATTTTATTTCCACTTTCAGTTTCCACTGTCACATGTTCTTAAGTCTGCAGTAAATCTACAGGCTGATGATTGTCCCAGGACACCAGTAGCTCTGACACTTGTCCCTGAAGTGGTTGTGTGTCTGTAGGTCCCATTTGCACATGTGTATCTGGCTTTGCATTATTTTAAATACCATGTTCATGTTGGCCACTTTATTAGACACACCTACCTGGTTCATGCCCCTTATCATACTGTTCTTTACCATGTCATTGTCAGTGCTATGCTGAGAATTGTCCAGAACCAATCATCAAACTCTTTATGGACACCAGCCCATCACAGCCATATGTGGGGTGTGAACTGTTACCACAACGTTGGAAGCAGAACAGCAGGACACTGAGTATAAATCAGTTCCGCCAGCATGTCATTCGATTTGTGTGATTGTTGCAGTCTAATATGGCATATTTTATGACAGATTTAAAAAAAAAAAAAAGTGACTCATTTTGCAGTGTGTTTAGGTGTTTATTGTAATGAAATTTAAGGATTACAGGAAAATTGCAAAAATAGTTGCATATATGTCCACATCTTAAAGCAGAACAAGGAAATGACATGTTTGCGGTGATGGGTGAAACTCGTGGTATATTTGTCAGATTTGCATAAAAGTTGTGGGGAATGGTTTAAATTGCAAAGGTGCACAGAGTGCATGAGGATTGGTTGAATTTATACTAGTTCATGTGATCACGACATTGTGAATTCCTGGAGGGACTGATAAATCACACTGCAATGAATGTGGGTCAGGCTCATAGATGGAGGCATATCAGTTTCTGTACCTTTATTTTCCCACAATACAGTAATCACTGAAGTGCAAACACTTTATTACATTTGTGAATCAGAAACTGTCTTGGATCTATTAACTCTATTTTAATCAACAACACAGTTTCAAAATCTATATTACATTATCAAACACCTACACAAGCAAAATGTATTGATCCTTCCTTATTATTTCTGTTAATATTTTAGATACATTTATGTCTGAGTGAATATAGGAAATGATTTTTCTTCATTTTGCCCCAGTATTACAGGAGCTGTTTCAGTGTATTTCACGTGCTGGACTGGAGGATGATTCAGTCCAAGTCCTAAAGAAGAAATATGGAGTATAACATCAGTGGTGTGGAGAGACAGAAGAGAAGAACTGGATTGTATTAGAAGTACTCATTCCAAAAGTATAGACTTGTACTCATGAATCTTTGAGTGATCAGACGTCTCACATCCCAAGTCTACAGTTAAATTAATGAAATGTGTTCCACAAACAAGTTTTTTATGTGCTGGCTTCCATGAAACTTTGTTGTTGTTGTTTTGTTTTGTTTTTTTTTAAATAATTTAGGAGCAGCCCTCGTTTTTTCATCAGGAATCAAGTATATGTTCAGACTGATACTACTGAAGATATAACACTCTGAGTCATATTGGTAACGAAACGGAACTCTTTTCTTAGAGGAAAAGACAGCATGTGGTTTAGTGCATACTGGATTAAAGATCTCCATTTCAGCTTCCCAAACCAGAAAACTACATATGATTTTACGCTGAGTTTTTCCATCTAGAGCATCAGGATTACGGGATCAGACAAATTCCATCACGATTGCCATTAAGCAACCGCTATATAAAGATAGCTAATCAAAATATCAGAAGAAATAATGCACGCTGCTAGCTGTGATATCTGCTGGGCCCCCTATAATTAGCTGTCCATCGGTTATATACCATTTGGGTCCTTTCTACATCATTGGTGTGCGGCTGTTGGCTGTTCAAACAGGACGGGAAATCTGGACCGACTGCTCTTTACAGATTTCCAACCAAAATCGTGTATCTAATCATTTGTGATGTGCATGTGCCGATCATTACCTGAGAGGTAATTCTCAGGCTCTGAGGTAAGATGCTCATAAGGTTTTTTACTTTACATGAAAAAGTGTGCAGAGCATACTGAACTTTAATGTTGAGTAAACTTATTTCTATTTTAGAAATTAGCTGGACTATTAACGATCAGCTGAATTAAAATTTAGAGCTACTTTGCGCTAATAATGTGACATGGCTGGCCGAAAATGCTAAACATGGCAGCCTTGTAAGGAGCCTGTGATATGACTTTTTGAAGTTTTCTGGTTTAGGGAGATAAATTAGTTCTCTTCCAGTGTTTGCTAAATCATGCACTTTCGTTTTCTTTAAGCATGAAATTATATAATGCTTGCAAACAACAGCATTGGCAGCAACTTCACTCTTTCAGCCCTGGACTGATGGCTGTCTGCAAAATAAAGTTGCACAGTTATCATGGTCAAAAATCATAAATTTCTCTACATTAAAAAACATAAACCCCTTTTGTGGGCTGAATGGTATAATATGTAGCACAGGTGGTGTCTTCTATCAGATATGCACCTCAGATGAGTGAAGATCACAGAGAGATTCAGAAAGACAGTTCCAGAGTTTGATGGCTGTGACTCTGTACAAGATGCCTCCAAAGCCTGGTGTGTAGGACAGCAAGTGGATTATTACTAGAACATTTACACTGACATTCATCAGACTCCCTAATCCAGAGTGACCTACAGTTATCTCATTTATACAACTGAGCAGTTGAGGATTAAGGGCCTTGCACAAGAGTACTGCAGTGGCACATTGTTACTGGGGGTTGAACCCCCGACCTGATCAGTATCCCAGAGCTGCCACCACTACCCCCAGAGGACTTGAGAGAGCAGGAGGGAAAGTCAGGAGCTCGCTGTGATGGAAAAGAACCAGGTTATGCAGATTAGGAGTGAAGCAAGGTTTTTAACTTGATCCAGAACTGAACTGATGACAGAGTGTAAACAACAGGGGATATGAGGGATGTGAGCAGAACATATGGTTCTGATTATTTAGTAAAAAATACTCCCCCTCAACCTACTGTAAATTGAAGAAAAGAAAAGCAATGTATTTGTCCACAAGTGTGGTTCCTCCTCAGGAGTAATTTCCAAACAGTGAGAAGTACCACCACCATCAATGCAACTGCATTCAAGTCTAAAAGTGTATCATTGAGCACAAATAACCTCCAGGGGATGAAAAAAAGCTTTGTTCTAAAAGGTTCATCTCACAAAGGAACTTATTAACGAGTTGGAATCGGGTTACAAAGTGTATGTGTGTACATGTATATCCGCAGACTGCTCCATAAGAATGGCATACAAAACACTCAGGTTTGCAGCTGACAACTCCCTTTTTAAAATCATTATAAGGATTGGTCTCTAGTCCAATGAGAAGCTTTACATATGGAGGAAACCACGTGGGGCTTTTAACCTAATGAACACCATCTGAACTATGAAACATGGTGTTGGCAACATCATGCTGTAGAGTTGTTCTAATGTAAAAGGGGACTGTTAGCATGAGAGGAAGGAGGATTATTCGAAAATTCTGATGCACCATCTTAAGAAATCATCCAGAAATCAGAAGCATGCATCCAAAGCTGCAGCAAAAGGGTTTAAACGCAATAAAGGGAAAGCATCAGAGTGGCCATCACAAAGACTTGATCTGGATTTTAAACTGGACTGAACTGAGCAATCAGCAATTCTGGCAGTGTTACCCATGTCTTATCAAGAGGAATGTATGCAGAATATTCCTGTAAAGCATTATGAGAAGCTAACAAAACGTGTAAACCTTTTATCTAGTGAAGAAATGCTATTGTAAATGATAACTGAAATTGTCTCTTGGCTTTTTATAATGGAAGTTTTATGGGGTAGATAATGTGCATAGTTGAGACATTGAGGATGTATGTAACATTTTAGACTCAGCTGTCATAAATTGGGGACATACCGAATACTTGTGTTGAGTACAAATGACCTCGCATTTAAACTTTTCATGTACCTCTTTGAAATATGGAATCACGTACTTGTATTTAGGTTTCGAATTGCTGTTACAAACAGTCCGGACACACTGTTGGTAGCCTTGCAGATGATGGTTCCTGAGGTGGCCGCTGAAGGTACTCTGAGTAATAGCTCATTTCCAGAAACTGAATCTCAATCAACAACCCAGGTGTAAGTGCATGCAGGTCTGCAGGTCACATTGCACAGAAAATGCTGTCTTTCACCTTGTCTTAGAGTCTCTGGCCAAGTGATTAAGATGTCCACTGGCCCCTCTTGAAAGAAAAATCAGTTGCACTTCAGAAAAAATAGCAACAAGTTGAAAACGGAAAACTCTGCAAGCCTTTACTGCTCATAATTCAATGTGAATGATTTGTTAAGCAACTCTGAGGAACATTATGACATCCTACTTAAAATGTGAAGGGTCTTCCTGGTTGTGAAGGAACTTCCTATGGCTGTGTATTTTATAGTGCAGGTCACTATTTTAAACCTTACTCACTGGCATAAAGTAAATTAATACTTCTTCCCCTCTACAGTCTGGTCATCAACACCAATTGTGTAGCAGCATTTAGGTGAGAAATCAAGCAAATGTAGCTACATGGAACTCTTACAGTCACTGCATGTGGCCCAAGAATGGTCAGGCTCTGTGACCCAACAAACACTTAATTTATCCTTCTTTGTATTTGTATAAATCTAAATATTTTCCCTGCTGAAGTTCAAGTCTTGTTCTTTCCTTCTAGGGTAATTCTGATATATGACTTAGCTTTGGGCGGCACGGTGGCGTAGGGGTTAGCACGTCCGCCTCACAGCAAGAAGGTCCTGGGTTTGATTCCCAGCTCGGGCG
>JBCNYG010000022.1:19678598-19689205 GCA_039654305.1 Porochilus rendahli | reverse complement strand
ATATATTATCTGTATGTCTATATATACACACACGCATACAGAAATGAAATGTCCCAACTCAGTGACAACCACCTCACCTTCCAATCCAATCAGACCATGCTATTTTAATGTAGGATATAGTAAATTTAGCTGTCTTTTACCTGTCTGTGAGTAGTGCATCCAGTTCAGGATGACTTCAGGTGCTCTGTACCACCTGGTGACCACGTAACCTGTCATCTCTGAATCTGCTTGCCTGGCCAGCCCAAAATCCAGAATCTGCAAAAAGTACAGGAGCACTGAAGCTCATCTATAACTAATATAATCAAGCAGTTATAATAATGCAGTGTTTGAAGTCTAGTGGTTAAAGAAAACATTTTATTTATTTTGAAGGGGAATGCAATTATATAGCACCAATTAATGATGAATCATCATGACTGTCATATGTCATTTATCCTCACCATGTATGAATAGTACGTGACACTAAACACCTTTATTACATAACATTTAATATAGACTTTGGCTAAAGAAAACATAAAGGCATTTTAGTAGTTTAATAAATGCAAGGCTAGTGTTTGATATAAGAGATGAACCTTCTTAAATTTAAATTTTTACACTTTTTTTTGAAGAATAATTACCTTCAGCTCACAGTTACAATTCACAGCCAAGTTCCCTGGTTTTAGATCCTGTTGAAGATCAACCAAAGGAGACACTTATCTTTGAAGTTACACACACACACACACACACACACACACACACACACACACACACACACACACACAACTGTTGGCCTGTGGTCGACTGTGGTTTTAGTTATAACTCATCATCTTCCAACATACATAGAATAAAATACATACATAAACTAAAAACAAGCTTACAAGCTTAAAGTTACTTGTAACCTGTTTTAAGGCCATGCTTTCCCCTAAAAATTAATACAATGCTTAATATGGGAGTTCTACAAAAATAATGACAAAACCAATGAATACTAATAAAATTTGATTTTGTGAACACACTAGTAACAAATTGTGTTTCAAGCATTCAGTATGTATCCACATTTTGGAACCTGATTGGTTATCATGCTTTATGAAAAAAATAATTACATTTTAAAGTCATTTTGATGTTTAATGCTGTGATTTTTCCAGCAAAATATTTATTGTTCTAATTCTTATGCACAACACAACAAGATCTCTGGATTCGTCGTTTTCCTGCACTGACCATTCTGCACTAAACTCTGCTCGAATTATTTCTCCCAAAAGTCATGTTTATCAAGTTTCGTCTGACTTCAAGTTCCATTCAAAAGAGGAACCAGACAGAAGAACTATAGACAGAGAATGAATGTGGGTGTTGAATGGAGTGGCCATCCTACCACCCAGCCCCCACGCATATAATTAACATGTCAGAGGTCACATACTCTGTGAATGATCCCAGCTGAATGAATATACTGTGGAGAAAAAGAGGCAGTGAGTCAGTATCCAGAAAACACAGTGAGAAATTGCCACACATTCTTAAATTCTGAATAAAATGTATGCAGTTTTAAGTGTGCATGAGTATCTCTAACCTTCAGCCCCCTGAGCATTTGATAAACAAGAAACTGCACTCTGTCTTCAGACAATCTTTCCATCTTCATAAGCTTCCCGAGGTCAGTCCCCATGAAAGGCATCACTAAATAACTACGCAAACAAGAATGGCAAAAGCATCACATCAAAACTAGCAATGCATAGGTTCTACTCTGAATGTTAACCAAAAGGGCAAAACTCACAAGTCGTGGAACCTGTCCAGGGACAGTTCAGCTGTGAAGACATCTAACAGTCCAATGACCTGTAACAGCCAATAAAACATGACATTGATAGATCATGCAGATCTCTTCAGTAAGAGATCAGAAAAACAATGGCATTGTTTCTACTCAGTGACCGTTCTTCACTGATATTAACTTACGTTCTCATGCCTCATGTGTTTGACCAGCCGCAGTTCTCTGTAAGCTCGCTTGGCAAAAAGTCGAGACTGGAAGGGGCGATGGAGTTTCTTGATAGCAACTCGTATACCCGTCTTCCTATCAATGGCAGAGCTGTGAAAAGACAGAGGATGATATTTGGCCCACTTTTTCACTTTTTTCACTCATTTGCAGAACCGCTTAATCCTGTTATGGTTGTGGGAAGGCTGGAGCCTATCTCTTCCGACACTGGGCCAAGGTAGAGTACACCCTAAACAGCTCCTCAGACTATGACAGGGTTAAAAAAAACATTCACACTCACACCTAGGGGCAATTTGGGACAGCTAATTAACCTAATGTCTTTGGAGTGTTGAAGTAAACCGCAGTACCTTGAGAAAACCCACCCAAGGCACGATGCTACCTACTACACCACCGTGCTGCCCTTTATAACCTTCATACATTAGACATACTTAACAAGTCTTTTCTTTAAAGCTGATACTTCCCTATGAGGCACTGGGAATAAATTATTGAGAACATGGGGTTCCATTCGGGGTTGCATTTATTCACCACCAAAATAATGCTGTTGATGGTAAATTGCATGTCACGTTTTATGCAACCATGATTCTTCTTACTGGAACATGGAAAATATCGAAACATTTAAGTTATCCAAGGTTTTACCCTCAAATGCAAATTAAATTATCACTGCACTGCATCAAAAATGCATTAATAAACACGTCTCCTAACTAACAGGTTTTAAAAAGTAACGGTAACAGGTAAAGGTGCTGATTTTATTAAGCAGCACAACCAGATTTTCTGTTTCATGCCTCATGTTGGAAAAAATAAATAAATAAAAACTTGTGCATATGCGCATTGCAAAAGAACACAAATAATGATCTAATCAGGTTTTTTAAAGAGAGAGAGAGAGAGAGAGAGAGAGAGAGAGAGAGAGAGAGCTGTGATTACACTGTGCTTTGTCTCTCAGCCCTTTAAGCCACTGTGTGTTAAAGCGACTCCAGGCTGCATCGGCGGCATCTTTGCGCAACAGCTGCGAACTCACCAAACCGTCCCGTACGCGCCGGTGCCCACTGGGATGAGATCTCGATATCTTTCCGGTACATCCCAAACAGTTTTATTGATCTCTTGGCGATAAAAACCTGCCCGTATACAGAGTGACATCCTTTCGGAAAGTCTGGGGGTTTTTTTTGTCTGTGCTCTCTCTCATGGGTTCATGGTAACTGCCCCCAGCCACCCAAATACGAGTGCGCACCAGACTGCAGGGACATAGGGGGGTTTCACATCCTCTACCCTTCACACGCCTCACAGTCTCAACATCTATACAGTATAAATCTCCTTCTCATGACAACAAAAGCAGTTTGCATAAAAAAAGTAAACCCTTCAGCCTATTCACACTCTGTTTTCTAAAACCAGTTCCAATTCAATCAGGCTAATATTATATTGTTATTGAAATTATTTGTTTATTTACATATAATCTACTATGTTTTGTATCCTTTCCCTTTAATTTTGAACCAGCACTTAATAAATTCACCATTTATCATTTGTTTTAGCAATGATATCCTAAACCCAATGGGTAACCCCTGTGTTTTTGTGAGGGGGAGGGTAGATTGGCTAACAGGACTCTTAACAAAGCCCCAGTAATTCTTTTTTCCTTAAAGGACCCCTAAAAGGCCATTGTTTTCCAAATCTGTACAGAGATTGTGAGCGAGGCCAACAGCACAACAAAGTTTCAGTCGCATGTCATTTGTTCCACAGTGCAATAGGAATCAAACTCATCAAACCAATATTAGCAATAATCCAACTAACACTGAACACTAGCCTACTGGTTCCTGCTACTGCCGGCTAAGTACTTTCACAGATCTTCCTAAACCTTGTGCAAACCAACAAAACATATGTGCTTGATTCTAAAAGCAGAAGACAAAATTAACGAATGTCAGAATTATTCCTACTGATTATTCATACTCATTCATTCATTCATTCATTCATTCATTCATTCATTCATTCATTCATTTTCTGAACTGCTTAATCCTGATTAGGTTTGCGGGGAGGCTGGCGCCCATCTCAGCCGATTGTGCGCAAGCACAGAGCACACCCTGGACAGCTTGCCAGGATATCGCAGGACATATTAATACTTAAACGTATGAATGAACCACTTGTTAAATTCTATTTTTATGCAATAGCTATGCTATGACTGAAAACTGCATTTAATTTTCATTATTGCACTACTATTTAAGAGAAAGAATTAAACTGGTGTTAAATGTTTTAAGTTCTGATGTCCCACAGTGGAGCTAACTGGGTTGTCAAAGGCCAGCCATGTCTCTCACTGTCTGTGGTGAGAGGCATATAAAAGAACCATAGCTGTCGATCGTAAAGAATAGGCCATTAGATTGCCGTCAGCGTGTTTCTGCCCTGTAATGGCCTGGTGGGATGTTCAGGGTGTAGCCCTCCCTCGCCCAGAGTCAGCTGATTTGGGCACCAGCTTCCCTGCAACCCTAATTAGGATTAAGCAGTTCAGAAAATGAATGAATGAAGGAAGTTATGATGGTGAAGCGTTCATCATTTTGCTACAGTTGTGACATGGACGGGGCAGTGGTGAAGTAGTGAGACATAAACATTTAAAACATCGAAGAATAATTAAGTGTTAATGGAAAAGAAACACAGCCCATAAAAATCTAATACGGAGGTCCCCTTTAATGTAGTGCAATTCTCAGAGAAGCATGGTGGCATAGTGGTTAGTACGTCCATGTGTGTGGAGTTTGCATGTTCTCCAACATGCAACTTGCAAAAGGTTCTTCCAAGTGCTCTAGTTTCCTCCCACAGTTCAAGGACATGCATAATAGACTAACTGGATATTCTCAATTGCCCCGAGGTGTGAATATCAGTATGATCGGTTATATATCTGTTTAGGCCCGGCAGTAGTCTGGTTAGCTATTCAGGGTATACCCCAATCCTTCCTGCAGCATTAATAAAGGATAAAGCAGTTTGGAAACTTAGATGAGATGAGATTTATGCCCATGAAATAAATCTGCAGTGATTGGATTGGTGTAATTTATTCATTTATTTTGAAAAAGGTCTGAGGTGTAAAGAATTCATAACTGTAAGTTTAACCAGTGCAGTGCAGTACAGAACAACTGTAGGTATTCCATTTCTATAACTGGTGTCCTGCATTGAACTTGCTGTCAGGACTCACTACAGACAATCAGGCACCAGTTCCTTCAGTCAGTGGAAGAACAGCTATTCAAAACAACATACAACATCTCGACACAAAACATGTTCCACTTTCAAATCAGACAAGTCATATTCACACACTCACAAAAGCAACTGAGGTATATATTCTGTCAATTGTTATAAATGATATAAAGATCATGAACACTGAGATATTAACACATTTAGACATGCTGTATGTTACAGTGTATTTCTTCCGTGTTTCAGCACTCTGGTAAATCTATTTAAGTCTGACCTGAAATCTTAGACTTTAACCATATTTACTATCGACAGATCTTATGAGGCAAAAACATTGTAAACGCTGTTATTTGTAAGCTGTCCAGTCAATGGCTTCAAGAAAAGAGCTTTCACAAGGCCTAAAATAAAAGACTAACTTTTCACAGAGGGAAAATAAGATAGCAGAGTGTTTATCATAACCATAACCAGCAGTGAAATTCATCACTGAGGAAGAAATGTAACATCACCAGACTTAAATTAGAGAAAAAACTTCCAGAGAGATTCAAAGCCAACAACAGCGGACCTAAAGAAGTCCATTCATTCATTCATTCATTTTCTGAACCACTAAACCTAATTAGGGTCGCAAGGAGGCTGGCACCCATCTCAGCCGACTCTAGGCGAGGGCAGAGTACACCCTGGACAGCTCGCCAGGCCATTGCAGGGGAGAAACATGCTGCCAGATATGCAGCCTACTGTTAATGAAAATCAGCAATAGTTCTTTTATATTCTTCTCACAGACAGCGAGAGACATGGCCGGCCTTTGATAACCCAGTTAGGTGCACTGGGGGGACAGCAGTGACAACCCGTTGATAGTGGGGCTTCACTCCGACTTTGGGATCAGTAATCCAGCACCCTACCACCGGGCCACCACTGCCCCCTAAAGAAGTCCTTAGCAGTAAAGGATTTAACTTTTACACTTAGATCACATTCAGAAATATTTTGTTAACTATTAATATCATCACATTCATTTTTCAACTCTTATTGATTTCATTTCAAATTAAAGGACATTAGTTGCCCAAAGTTTGCACAAGTACTGAACACATTTTACCATGACAGTTCCTAGAGCAACATATATAGGTCCTGCAGAAATCGCACATTGCACATGCGCGGTGCCCTGTCTAACAGCACCCACCCACCCGACGTCTTCCCTCCATGTACCTTCGGTACATGGTAAAGGACCCTGGCACTCATCTTTCAACTTTTGCTCATAGGGAATCACTTTAGTTTTTTAATTTAACTAAATCAATTTAGTTTAGTTAATTAAAAATATTGTTGATGTGGAAACATTATGGAATCCAAGTGTAGCCAATAATTTAAAGGATCCATTTGTCAATTTATGAATTTTGTTACCAATTTCCTTAAGGAAAATGAAATTTTTGTCACATAGCTACTATGGTACTGGACTGAAGATGATGAACAGCATGCATTTGGTATTTTGATAAAGAACACCATGAAACAGATTTCTCAAAAATCTCTCATAGGCATTCAATTCGGCTGAAAACTGCTTTTGGTTAAGGTCATAACATTATTCACCTCATTCACACAGTAATCAAAACATAGAGTGAGCTCTCAAACCCTGTGGATTGGAGCACTGTGATCCTGGAAGAGACCACCAACAAGACAGCTAGAATAACTTTCAGCTCCCACTTTCACCCCTTCAGCTCCAAAGGGACAAATGAACACAAACCATATCAGCAAAATGCTTTTTGTTTTTCTTTACATATATGACCCGTCTAGAAGTATATAGAACGTTTTCTTTTGTCTTTGGCATAATAATCCAATACTGCGAATAATGTGATAATAACTCTTCTGTGTATGAGTTTTGCACCACACTCAGAACTTCACTAATGCCAATAATTCTTTCTTAACCAAGTGTTTTATCACATAAGGACAGTATTACTACTACAACAACGGCTACTACATATGGAAGATGTAATGCTTCTTTATTTCCAGCAAGGAGGAACATTTAAATTTAAATGTTTGTGTTTATTCATTTGTTAGTTGGATTAGGCAAATACTCCTGTGCCAATTTTCATTACATTTCTATCAGATTTCTACTTTGAATACCGAAGATTCTGGATGCAATTGTTTTTTAAAAGGATCTTTAACGTTGTGAGAAATTTTTTGGAAGTATCATGTTACAACATGCCCAGCAGGGGGTGCTCTGTTCTATCTCTTATTTTCAAAAGGTTTTGTGTGAATTTTCTTGAGATTTCTACCAGAGGTGGAAATTTGTTCATATATTCGATTCACTACTCATTTGTTCTTTTCATTATGTTGTTTACCCAATGTTTATGCCTTTTTATAAATCCTTCCCTGTAAACACATACATTTTAAGTTGGCCTTCTTTTCTTTACCTCGGTATGAATGATATCAATAATTAAATCTAGATTTCTCATATTGTCCGTGTAATAAAAAAAGTACAATAAAAAACACATGCTCACAATAATATATACTGGTAGTGCATGTAGAAGTCTGAAGTATCTTAGAAAGTAGAGACATATTACTTTCCAGCATTCATAAGTATAACACACACACACACACACACACACACAAGCCTTCATGCCTATGGAATGCATTGTTTCCATTTTCTCATTGCCTAATTGGCAGGTCCACAGGTCATTAGTCTTGAGTCATATGAGAGACAATTCAAGAGTATTTGTCCTTCTTCGGTTTGATTCTGATGTGGAATGTTGAACGAGGACTTTTATTGCTCAGCCTGGAGGCTGTCCGTTTGGCTGACAGGAGCTTTAAAACTGTTCACTTCCTCAAACACCAGTTCTGTAGATAGATTATAGGGTGAAGAAAAAAAGAACACAAATTGGTTATGCACAAAGTTTTTAAGCAAAGCAGGTTTACACAAGGTCAAAGTTATAACACGAGTCTGTCAAACAGTCTCTTTTTTCTGACCCTTCCATTCTTCCAGTGTGCGGTCCTTGCTCTCGGGAGTTTGATCATATAGTGTTGCTTCAGGCTCATCTTCAGGATCGTGGTACTGAGAGAAATAAGGGTGGGACAGGGCTTCAGTGGCAGAGATCCGCCTGTCGCAGTCTAACACCAACATTCTCTTCAATAAATCTACCGCTGTAAGATACAGGGATAACAGAGAACAGGAGAAATGAAGGTAAGAAGCACATGGAATAAAATTAGGTATAAGATTATAGGAGGTAATATATTGATCAGCCTGTCTAAAAATATACACTCCATTTGCTGACGGCATAGTTTTGTTATAGCTTTAATAATATACAATAAATGTTCTGCATGTTTTGCATATTATTTTGCACTAATTGATTTAACACACATGAAACGTATGGAGTTGTGCAAAACTGAATTTGAAAAGCTTCAGCATAACTGTATGTTAAGAATGTAAGTCTCACCCTGTGGATTGGCTCCTCTGAATATCTTCCCCAGATCCTGCTGGGGCATATAGGGAAGGGACTGGATATATTTCTGGGCCTGGACAATAAAAGTTCTAAAATCAATCATCCACATTATGACGTATACTATGCCCTGGGTCTTAAATCTTTTGAAATGTTTGTGCAAATTGGCCCTGGCAAAAATATATAACTTATAAGCTACCCATAAATAATATATACATGCAATAAATCTCACATGCTCTGAAGATATCTTCTTCAGGAGGTCAGGAGTTGGGGTACCAACTACCTCCATTATTCTCTTCAGCTGATCTATATCTGAAAAAGCAGCATTAAAGATCATCACAGCATAAAAATAAAATTCTTGTGGTACAGTTTGTAGCTACCATGGATAGATGGATTAGCCACAATATTATACCCACTGACTCGTGAAGTAAAAACCTGACTACCTCATTACCTATTGAGGGGTACAATATTTTATGCAGCAAGTGAACTGGCAAGATTTGAGTGAATTTGACAAGTAACAAATTACAGTTGCGAAATAACTGGGTCAGGATTTCACCAAAAAGGATTTGTGGGTGTTCCTAGTACTCAGTGGATAATACCCACCAAAAATGGACCAAGAAAGGAAAACCAGTGAACCTGTAACAGAGTCAGTGATGTACATGCGGAGTGAATGCTAGTTCATCTAGTAACATCTCACCATGTGGTGTTATTGTAAAACAAATTATTTGATGGAAAGCTGTCAGAACATTGAGTGCATCACAACTATTTACTCAAACACCTATACTGACCCCTGTCCACCACTGACTGCAGCAGCAGGAATGTGAGCATCAGAACTGGAGCATGAAGAAGAGGATGAGGGTGGCCTAGTCTGATTAATATTTTTTCCTGTCAAATCATGTTATCATGTGCACTAGCACTATGGCAAGAAGGCAAACCAGCAGTGGGAATATGATGTTCTGCTGGGAACTCCTGGGCCTTGGCATTCATGTGGATGTTACTTTGAGCATTGTTGCAGACCAACTACTCTTCTTTATGTCAAAATTATTTAAGATTATATTATATACAATGTTATATGTTAACATTATATAAGTGGGTTTAACATTATGGCTGATCAGTGTAAATGTACTTATAATTTCAGAACTCAAAAGGAAAAAGTCTCAAGGATAAGACTTTCAAGAACAAAAGGATGTAAATCTATGGGAATTATAATTATTTATAATAATAATTATTCTACTGTATCAGCTCAAATCATAATTCCCTATCTATCGTTGAATATACTGCATATTACTTGTGTACTTACGTTCCTGCTTTCTGTTTTTGTAATGTAAATTGGACTACTACAGTGCAATCCTCTGTCTTTCTAGGGAGAGAAAGTAGCCCTTTTTAAAGGCAACACTTAGCCGTCCATCTATTCTTGGGTAGAAAAGGATACAGTCATTTCCTGGAAACAAGACCTTCCCTTTGATAAGCTCACCCATAATGCATCCCACAGACCAGATATCCACTGCAAAAGAAAAATCACCATCCAAAGCATTTAAACTATTACACCTTTTTGAAATTTGAATTTCTTAAATAAATCACAGTATTATCTAAAACATTGTTAAAGAGCAGGTATAGAAAAGAATCACCCCCTTCAAAAAATTCAGATTTTGTTACTAAGCAGCCTGAAATGAAGACACCAAAATATTTATGCAGTTGTATTGTGGTGTAAATATTAATAGTGAGGTGAAAAAAAGCTATTCAGGAAAGAACACATAAATAAAAACAAATAAATAAATAGGTAAATAAATACAAGTCACATTTGTGGAGCATTTGTGATATTGTTGTCACATTTACACAATGACCATACTCTGCCAAAATTTCCTGTAACTGCTTGCCATAGGCATCTTGATAACCTTCTGACCAGTTTCCTCCTCACTATTCCGTTCAGTTTAGAAGGACTGCCTGGTCCAGGTCATAGTATTACCAAACACTTTCCACTTTTTGATCATTGGACTTTACTGTACTCTTCTTCTTCTTCTTCTTTGTCTTTCGGCTTCTCCCTTCAGGGGTCGCCACAGCAAATCATCTTCTTCCATCTGTCC
>JBCNYG010000022.1:19637118-19649623 GCA_039654305.1 Porochilus rendahli | reverse complement strand
GTGTACCCCGCCCTCGCCCAGAGTCGGCTGAGATGGGCGCCAGCCTCCTCGCGACCATAATTAGGAATAAGCGGTTCAGAAAATTAATGTATTCTTCCATCTGCAGCCAGTCATAAACATGATCTGGCATAAACAGACTTTGTTTATGAATACTGACCAATACATATGCGACATGTTTTATATTTGCAAGTTACTGTATGTTAGCAAATTTCATCTTTTTAATTTTATAAATGATTATATATTAATGAAAAGTAAATATATATGATATATAATATATAATATATAATGAAAAGTAAAAAAATATCTTTAATATGTGTTCAATATGAATATTAGTGTAGTATTTATTATAATTACTACCTTAAATAAATACATTAAAACACATGAAAATGTTCCTTAGCCCTATTACAGATCTCCATACAAAATATTGCAATTCATCAGAATTTTAAACAGTCTCTAAACACACTGTTTCTCACACAAGGTGAAACTGCACGTCAGATATTGTGAATCATGATCATTTGCATGTTTGAGTCCACTCTTCAAAAACAATAATCTTTGAACATGTGTTATAAAATTTACTACAGCAATCTATCTACTGATTTCAGACTTCAGACTAATGAACACATAGATTTTATTTCCTATTACTGCAAAAGGGCTGTTAGTTTAGAAAAAGCACAGGTGCTCTCTAAAGCTTACTTTCCCAGGCCCTATTTAAGCTAGACAACAAAACACACAACTACAGATAAGTAAATGCACAGTTCTCGTTCTGTGCTCTTAACTGAACACACTACTCACCATGTCTGAGGCTTGTGTTAGAGTATTTGACAAAAGAAGGAGTTAAACTATTTTAACAGTTTGTACACGTCCAAGTTGACCCACCCACTTTTTAAGTAAGACCAAGCTCAGTGTTGGGTTACACTGTTGGTGAGGCACAGCTTTCATTTGTTGTGAATTATTCAATACATAATGGTATTTTCAATGCCAGCATCAACACAACCCAGACTCAGGAAAAGTTGCGACAGTATGTTAAAAATTAAATACATTGATTTTACTTTACTTTAAATTAAAGTGAAAGGCACCCCTGTAGCATGGATAATATAATAAATAGGCACCGTATGGGTACTGGTTTTAATTACCCATGTGTTCATCTTACATGTGTTCATCTTACGTGGATTGACCAAATAAGCAACTAAAAAACTCAAGGTCAAATGTTAATATCTCAAGGAAAAAAGTCCATAAATGGATCCTATTAGTCTTCAATTGTAACAGCATGTCTTTTGGCACTTGTAAGAATAACAGTATGAATAAGAAGAATGTTCTGTGAGAAATAGACGTGTGTGCACGCGTGTCCAATGTCAAGTTTCTTAGAGATGTAACTGCAATTTTTTGTCTGTACCAAAGAAAATAAATCTTGAAAAGAGAAAAATACTGTTGAATAAATTTTATTATTTACATCTTCACAATAATAGTACATTTTGTGAAGCATTTACTTCATGATAAAATAATTGATTTAAATTGGTAAGCAGTAAGCTGTATAGAAAACTTAGATGAAAGCAATAAAAAGACTTTTGAGCTGTTGACAAGTAAATCAATCTAACAGAATGTCAGACAATAATGATGATGATTCAGTGTTGGCTGTTTTGAATGCACAAGATTCCTAAAGCATCCAAGTGCTCCAGATTCCTCCCACTGTCCAAAGACATGTACATTAGACAAATTGGATATCCTATTTGTCCCTAGGTGTAAATGACAGTGTGAGTGGTTGTGTGTGTCCTATGCAAAAACTGATTATTGAATGCAGGCTAACGTTTTTGTGTGTGCGTGTGTGTGTGTGTGTGTCAAAGCAGTACAGTAAAACTCAATATATGATTTAGTTTTTTGCTTCAGATGCCCAAACTCATTGTTTAACGGTTTTGACCATCATACATGTTGCTTTAGCTGAGTAGGGTGCCGGAGCTCTCCAGGTGTGCCAGTGGAGGCCAGATGCCCATCCACGATTGTCGCCCTTAGGGTGCCAACGTCCATGCAGGTTGGCTGAGCCACAGCGACTGAACCACCACCCTCCACCATTTTCAGCGCTGCAGTCATTGAGTGCAATATCCCCAAAAATGCATGGGTCACAGCCATCATTGTCACGGTCATGTGTGCTGAAACCATAGCCATTCTGGTCAATGCCAGGATATGCCCCACGGATCGCATCACCTTAGGACAAGAGAAAAACTATTAAATGTGCTGTTTAAGCATCTGCAATTCAGTTAGATTCTGTCCACCCGTTGCAAATTTGAATCATTTTTAATTTGGTTTAGCATAAAGTACTTTGTTACAACATATTGAGAGACATATTCTTGAAAAAAAATCTATCTAAAATCATATTTATACTATGTATGTTTAAGTACCCTAAAGTAATTTCCTTGAAATTCAACTTCTTGTCTATTCTTTTTCATTACTCCTCCATACACAACATTCATTCATTTATTCATTCATTCATTTTCTGAACCGCTTATTATTCCTAATTAGGGTCGCTGGAAGGCTGGCGCCCATCTCAGCCAACTCTGGGCGAGTACACCCTACAGCCTACTCTTGATGAAAATCAGCAATGTTTTTTTTTACATGCCTTCCACCAGAGACAGTGAGAGACATGGCCAGCCTTTGATAACCCAGTTAGCTGCACTGGGGGGACAGCATTGACAACCCACTGATAGTGGGGCTTGAACCCCTGACCTTGGGATCAGTAATCCAGCACCTTACCACCATGCCACCACTGCCCTCATACACAACATGTACAACATAATATAAATGTTATGGATTTAAATATATTTTAGCGGGGCTCCTGCATGGAGCACCATTGATAAGGAAACAGTGTCTAACCATTAAGTTACTTTTGGAATGTCAAGAAAAGCCTACAGCGTATCTCTATCCGTCCCCCATACTCCGTACCTCCAGCATATGTGTACTCATGGGAACCTTGTGTTGTTCTTTAAAAATTCAAGATCTCGAAAAAAGGGAAAACATAAGATGTTTTTTCTGTGATAGAGTAATATAAATAGTGTACTGTGGATGTCAAAACTAAGATTGTGTGTTTGGTTAATTAATTTTTACTTCCTTCTTTAACAAGGTATTAAAATGTATTAGTCTTGGTATACATAAGATACATGTATGGGGTCATAAGGGAAATCATATGGGAGCTCCGCTTTTAGTCACTGCCTAAATCTTTATATTTATATCTCTATTTCTGTTTTGACATGAAATTATAGCAATGACCTGGTATCCTACACAAGTTACCCAACAAGGTAAAACCACATAACACGGGTCAGATTTATGCTGAGGTGAATGCTGACCACCTGACTTGTTGGCAACACTGTGTTCTATTTGCATTCAGATGTACAGTTTGGATAGTGTACCTGCAGTGCCACTGTATTTTCCAACATGAAGTTTATATGCTGTTTTCTCATTGCCGATTCTAAAATGTTGATAAATAGCATGAACAGAGCCTCCCTCAAAATCCCACAGGTCTACTCTGAGCACTGAGTTTTGACGCTTGGCTTTCGTCAAGGAAAATATCTTGCCAAGGCCCAGCCAGTGTTCCTCTGAAAAGACATAAAAGAAAAACAGTTTAATATATGTCTTATGCATCAGGGTCATGAGTGAGGCTACGGGTCAGCTGACAACAGGCAAGAGGTGGGGTACACCTTAAGCCCCCACACACCCCTACCCAATATATAGTGCAGTATATAGCATATAATCCAAACAATGTAACACCAAAAATTAACTGCAAGCTGAAATAATACTATTCTTAAAAATATTTACGCACCTAACCGTGCCTTATTGTCATTCCTGATAGACAGTACCTACCCAGAAGGTTTCCAAAACCCTGTTTGTAGTTTTTCCAGTTCTTGTTGAAGGAAAGCTTTCCATCAGACCTCCTCTGGATAACAGTCCATCCTCCATCCTCCCGCATCTCACAGTAAACCTGTAAAGCCCCATAAATATGTTCAACACGCATGTGTACAAGAGATGAAGTGCTATTCTACTTGACATCAGAAGTTAATTAATCTGCATACGGCAGCAGGATAATTACTTTAAGTAAACATAAATAGAAATTGATTTTTACATGTAAATATAAAAGAACATGAATAAATATATTTAAAAGTTGGCACCAGATTAGAGATAACAGTTCATACTTTGATGCTCTCCAGGTGTCTGAAATGCAAAAAATAAGACAGCAAACGTTACCTTTAATATAGTGATAAAATATTAGTACCTTAAAAGAATTTTTAGCTCCAGATGGCTGAATAGTGTAGATGCCACTCTCTGCATGTGGGGACATATTTTTTATCTGTGTGCAGTCTGTCCCTGAAGAGAGAGAGAGAGAGAGAGAGAGAGAGAGAGAGAGAGAAAGAGAGAGAGAGAGCGTGCATGAGAGAGTGAGAGAGTTCTGCTAATTAAAAGTAAGTCTATTCAAGGTAGTTAATTATTTGCCCCCTTTCTTTTCAATATCCCGTGGTGTCCTTTTTTGGCCAGTCAAGTTTTTGTTACACATTACAGGGAGAGGAAGGTTGAAGGCAATTTACGACAACCATTTATCCTAATGTGCATGTCTTTGAACTGTGGGAGATATCTGGAGCACCCAGAGGAATCCCACCCAAGCCTGATGAGAACATGAAAACGCCACACAGAAACGCACACGTCCAGGACTCAAACCCAGGACCTTCTGTGAGGTGAATGTGCTAACCACTATGCGTGGTTACAGTTGCGATACCTTGGATATTGCATTGAGTAAGGACTGACTAATGGATGTAATAGTTTTTTGTTTGTTTGTTTGTTTTCATAAAAATATTTACCAATTATTAATGTTTAAACCATAAATTAAAAAATGTTTGTATTGCTACCATCCATAATCAGAAGGGTGACGTTATCAGAAGCTGGTTTGCTATGTTATATGCTTTTCCCCTTAAGCATACTGGCTTACTAGTCACACTGGCTTACTGGTGTAACTGGCTTACACATGCCTTTCAAACTGAAGAAACAACAATGACATGAGCAAACAGGAAAGTATTCTATTTTTCTTCATAATTGGAAGTGTAAGTCGAAATCTGAAACATTATTATATCTGGATATTGTCCCTTGTTGTTGTTTAGATTTATTTGGTATTATTGGAAAGTGTTTTGATATACACAGTGAACACAGTGAACTAATATAAGGATGTGTTTGTGATAGACACTTTAAAGCAACAGAGTACCTCTTAATAAAGGCATCTTCCAAACACCATAAAAGTAAACAAGAGTGTTTGAATAAATATCCTGCATGCTTTCTACAAATGTTGTGAATTCATATTGACTTACCTGCAACCACTGAACTGTAATTACTGGCATGCAAACTGACAACGTTCACTGATATCAAAAGTAGTCCAGCCCAGCTAGTCATCATCCTTACTGCTCTGACCATCTAATAAAAAAGAGAAGTAATCTTTTCAAGATTAAAAGACTTTTTAATTTTCTTTTTCCATGTACTAATGGTAATCAGTGTGCAATAACTGCTGCTCAATTAATTCAATGTGTAACAATGATAAACACTAGTCGTAATATTGTAGGTATACGGGATGTACAGTTTGTGACAAGGAATTATTATTTATTGTACTTCTTAATATAGACTTCAGTTAACAAGAATGGGTCACCCAAAAATTACACATTTTCCATGAAAACACAAACTTACATCCATCAAATGAGTTTTAAAATGACAAAGACATCAACAAGGTCAAAATTTTTTTATTTGAAATAGTAATTTTGTGCTTCAAACTGTGCTTTTTTCCAAAACCCTCCATTTGCAGCTATTACTGCTTTGCAGACATTTGGTCAGTTTGCCGAGGTAAGAGTAGGCACTTCTTATGTACGATATAGTCAAGCTTCACCTACAACAGTTCAACTGGGTTGAGATCTGGTGACTGTGCTGGCCACTCCAATATTGACAGAACCAACTGTTACCAGCTGACTGCTTCTTCTCTAAATAGTTCTTGCATAGTCTGGAGTGTTTTGGGTCACTGTCCTGTTGTAGGAGTGACTCCAATCAAGTGCCTTTCATCAGGTATGGCATGGCATTGCAAAATGGAATGATAGATTTCTTTTACCCTGTACAACTCTCCCACTTTACTACCACCAAAGCACCCCCAGACCATCGCATTTTCCCCACTATGTTTGACAGATGGCATCAAGTACTTCTCCAGCACATTTTCCTTTATTCTGCACATTACAAATGTTCCTCTTTGTGACCCAAACATGTTAAACTTAGATTCATCTATCTATAGCACTTTATTCCCCAATCTTCCACTGTAGCTCTTTTGCTTATAATAATCTTTTTCTTTTACTGTTCAGTCTCAGATATGGCTTTTTCTTTACAACTCCATGAGTCACCTCTTCACTGTCGAAGTTAACACAGGTTTACACACAGGTGTTTTTTTTAAAGTAAAATTTCATGAAGCTGCCAGGAGGTGTTAGGTGTCTGTTTCTCAAACTAAAGACGTTTGATGTCCCATTGCTCAATTGTTCACCGGGGCCCCTGACTTCTCTTTCTATCCCAGTTAGGACCAGTTTGCACTTCAGACGAAAGTTCTTTTTTTCTGGCAATTTTGAGTTTATAATCAAACTAAAAACACTGATTCTCTAGATAATGAACTGACATAAAGAATAGTTTCCGCAAAATAGTTTTCAGCTATGGTGCAAAGGGGGTATCTAATGATTAATTAAGCTTTTAACATGACAAACTTGAATTAGCTAACACAATGTGGCATTGAAACACGTGAGATAGTTGCAGTACACTGTATAAATTTATTTACAGTAGTATTTTGGTTATTGTAGTAATGTTGCCAACAATAAATTTTTGTGTCCTACTGCTGAGTCTTGGTAACTCGAACTATGTGCACTGAACACAGAAGACAATTTGGCATTGTGCAGGCCTTTTATTTTTTTACTTATTAAAAAATTTTTTTTTATTTATTTATTTTTAATTAATTTATTTATTTTTGTTTGTTTATTTATTTTTGAATGTATTTATTTTTGTACTTATTTATTAATAATAATAATTATTATTATTATTATATTTATTTATTTGTTTGTTTGTAATTTTTTGCTAAGTCTGCTGGCAATAAACACAAATATGCTTCCCACACTTTTTTTACCCAAACATTCTGTACATAGAACTGCGTAGTAGTTTTGTTTATGGCAGTTTATTGTTTTCTAGTAAGTGATAATAAGTTATAATTTAAATGTTACATTTTAGTAGCATTTAAACAAAATACTACTAAATATGTTAAAATAGGCTAGAGTTTAGCTGCTACATGTAAACTTGCATTTCATTTGCAGGTTAAGCATCAAAATGTAATTATAGCCTAGTACAATAACATAATATAGTATATCATGGGTCTAGTTCTCTGCTCTTTACAGAGGTTTGTACTCACCACACCCGTCTGTTATGGTGGCAGACTGAAGAATAAACAGTTTTTTTGCAGTAGCAGTCTGAACAGTTGTCCCACCCACAAGTTATAAACCAGATAAACCCGAGCAAACGGCTCTAAATCCAGCTATGCTCGGAACGTGTCAGAATGTTGTTATGTTACGAAACCAGATGGTCCCAAAAGCACACCGGAGGCGAAAGGGCCGTTTAAGGCATTTATTGACTTTGGAGAGGGGAATAGGGGGCACCAGGGACCCTGAAGGTGAGGAGGTATCCGTGGAGACAGGGCGGAAGCGCTGCGCGAGCAATCCCGGAAGCGAATACAGCCGCGTCGCAGAGATGGGGCGGAAGCGCTGGTGTGCAGGTGCGGGTGGAGCCCGCGCCGCCTCGAGCCGCCCCATCTCTGCCCCATCTCTGTGCAAACACAGAAAGAAACTCCACACAAGAAAACAAAACAAAACTAACCCAACAGTGATGCAATCACCACAGATGTCAGATAACTTATGCTCCAAAGTTCAGTAGCTTTTTATTGTATGTGTTTTTGATCCTATTTTCTGTTTCTTTGATAACAGTACCAAAGTCCATGTGTTATACTGTGTCCAGGAACTATTTAACAGCTCTGAACTGCTCAGGAAATTATTTAGTGTGGGTGATATGCATGAATCTACATCACTAGTTTCCAGACACTGAAATGGAACAAGACATTGACTTAATCACTAAGTGTAAAAGTGGTAATTTAATAACATTACTATTAAAAGTAAAAGCAAACATGTCTTGTGAAGAGCTCTGTGATTATTCTTATTCTTATTATTTTGCAGTTGACACTTGTCTTTTGTTCCACCTGTATATGAGGAATGTATTTTGAACAGTTATGTTATCTAAGTGTGCTATACAGACATGAACACCACCTTAACTGTTAAAAGTATATTTATATAATTACATATCCACAAATTTATATTTACAAATCTATACTTATATACTTATATATATATAATTGTATATATTGTATAGCGCTTTTTACAATTGACATTGTCACAAAACAGCTCTACATTGTACAATTAATTTAAGGAGGAATCTAAAAAAATTTTGTCTAAAAAATATTCCATGTGAAATAATGCAGCCTCACAACTCGAAAGTAAAGGAAAGACATTTTGTGCATTCTGACATTTTATGCTCTGCATAATATTAAATAGTGAGTTTAGTATAGATTTACTGTGTGCTTAAATTATTCCTTTGTCCATATTTCCCTAGTATCACTTGTTGTTCTATGATGTTTCATGTCACAGTTGTTGAAGTGTGTCTGTGTGATTTTATGATTGTGCTACTGCCACACAATTGGCTGTTTGGAAAAAAGCAATGTAGCTATTTAGTCTTGCGGGTATCTGTGCACTGAATTTTGCTCAAATGTTCAGTTCACGATGCAAGAGATACAAAGTCATTTCTCAGGTGTTTAATTAGTCTTTAAGAAAAGAAAAGCAAACAATCATTCACACAAAAAAGAACCTCAGACCCCATCTACCATCCTCTAGCTCTGATTGGATCCCCAAAGTTCCTCCTGGCTGACTCCTAGACGGTAAGTGGTCCATCAAGACCCCATCCTTTTATACCTTCAAGTTCAACATCTTTTCGGTTCGCCACCATTAATTTCTGGCATTAAACTTGCTGATATTGTTTACTTTATGCTTAATGCTAGCATAGCAAAAAAACAAAATAAATTGCTTCACTGTTTCTTAACCCTGTAGTTACTGCCTGTCTCTGAGTGACCTTGAAGGCCTTAGCTTAATGCGACCTGGTCAAGCTCGCAGAGATAAGAACATTGTGTTGTAATCGAGCAATCCTTGTACAGAGTGGAATGGAAGAAAATAAAATAATCTTACACTCACTTCAGTGAATAAACTACTCATACAATAATCACAAAAATCGTCCAATAATCAAGTGGTGCAGTAAATCATACAATCGCTTTTATTGGTATAATCATTAACAATTAAAATAATTTTTTATTAGAGATGTCATTACAAATATCTTTTAAAAGAGGAAATATTATCATCCTTCCAAACATATTACAATTTCTGGATTCATATTCATGTTGATGCTGTTAATGATCAACAATTAATTTGAGTATGTAATTGGGAAGTCCAGCAACTTTCATAAGATTTATGGAGGACCAAATATATGGCATTATGACATTTTAGCCTGGCAGGCCTAAGGCCTTCTTCAGTTCAAGAGTCAACACACATAGAATGGAACAACATAGCAGAGAATGGAATAAAATTGAACTCCCTGGCAAGTAGCAGCCAGGCAACTCACACACACACACACACACACACATGCACATACATACACACACAAACACTACAGTATATATTAATTCTTAGACTGTTAATTCACAAAACATTGCATAATTCCATATCGTCTCTAGGAACCCTTGCACCTGGAGCAAAACTCTGAGACTGACCAATTTCCAGTGAGCAAACACACTGTTTAGATATTAAGTGCATTTGTATTCATCTGAGCACCTATTGCACATCGGTCTTGAAGTGAGGTGTGGTCATGAACACTGGTGATAATTATTCATCATGAGGCAGCAGAAAATTGTTGTACAATTGACCAAAAAGCTGAGTTTGAAGTCAGTGGTTTATGCAATAAGCAGGGGTACAAAGCACATACTTGTTACCCAATCATGACAAACATTAATGAGCAGATTACAGATTACAGTGTGGCTAAACACTTTGTAAACATCAACATGTTCATATCATACATGTTTTCATATGCACAAAGTATAACCTAAATAGATAGATAAACATATATTTTCCTTTCATGCATGAGATTACAAGAAATTTATGAGATAATTTGTTCTGGACCTGAGAAAGAGCTTGTCCTAGCTTGTGTGAGGCAATGACATCTGAGACTATGCTGTCCAGGTCCTCCCATGGCAGACAGGCTTAGGCTAGGTTTTACAACTAACACCTTCTCATGACCCACCCCAGCTCATTCCACGTTTGCACAATCGCACCATCAACAGCAAGCTCATGGTGTATTGTGCAGTCATACTCCCAATGCTGCTGTATGGCTGTGAAGCCTGGAGTTCATTACGAAAACAGCTTTTTGTAACTGTCAATTTTAACATCCACATATGTGGACCACATGCAACAAAAAAAAAGGGGAAAAAAAGGTTATGAAGCCACAGCTGATCGTAAAAAGCTATCATGCCTTTTTATCTTATGTTAAGCTATGTATGTAAATTCAATAAAAATAAATAAAATAAAACAACAACAAAACACATATTCTAAAAGCAAAAAAGAAGGAAATAAAACCCTCACAGCAGCCTCCCCGGCTGAGATGGGCGACAGCCTCCCTGCGACCCTAATTAGGAATAAGCGGTTCATAAAATGAATGAATGAATCAGTACTACCAGTACCACACCACATTGCATTCACAGTACTCAACTGGTTTTCTTCTCTTGGGAATCTGAGTCAAGCGTCTGACTTGACCTCCCCCACACAGCTTTTCCATGGATACAGTATTGATCAGATCTTGGGCAAATGATGCTTTCAAATGCAGCAAGTAACAACCATTTGGCTGTGAGTAATTAGAAAAAGGCACCATGAATGCACACACATTACACCCACGAACTGGAAGAATATTCTCGTTATTAAGTTAAGGTTCCCTTTTTTCTAGTGCGTACATGTTTGATTAAAACACTACCTCATATATTAGACAGTCAGGAGGAAAAGCTGAAGTATAACTCTGTTGGCTTTTTATCCTGTGCAACAATGTCAGACTTTCCTGAAAAGCGCTGGGAAAATTGCATGATAGTTATTGTCCCTACAGACCCATGCTGTTTTTCCCTTTTCTGTGTTCATTTGCAGTCCTTCCCTCTTAGTCTTTGGCTGTCTTTCTGCTGCACTCTGGATCGCTCCTGGTGTCAATTTCTGTCTCAGAAAGACCTCATCACTGTTGCTGTTACTGACACTTTCACTTTGGGTTGTTGACCTATTGAATTGTTGCTCCTGTTTGAAAAGCAAAACACAAATTTGTATGTGTGTGTATGTATGTGTATAGGTGATATGAGCTATCATTTTTTAAATGTATTTTTTAATATTATTCATTGTGTAATTATAAGGTAATTCAAAAGTTATAGAAACCACAATTAACAAAAGGGATATACAAAAGGGATGTGTGTGTGTGTGTGTGTGTGTGTGTGTGTGTGTGTGTACAGCATTGAAAAAATGTAAATAAATGCTTTTATCCATTGAATCACTGACTGCATGGTGTGCAGTCCCTGAGGCATTGAAGCAGCTTTTTTTTTTCTCAAACCATTAGTGTGAACAAAATGCAAATAAATATGAATGATGACAAAATATATGGAATATGGCGGATGCCAGCAGGTCTCAAACTTTCCATGTGGAAGTCTCCTACTTGTCACTTTTCCTTGCAAACAAAAATAATTTGCAAGCAAGACGTCCTTCTTGCAACATCTGCAGACTGTTTGAAAAGAGATTGACTCTATTCCAGGTAAGGACCTTGTTATATGACATTTGTCGAACATTTGACTTTTTTTTTTCAATGAGTTCACAGACAAGGTGAACAAAATGCGATGCTGTGAACTTTGTGGAACAAATTTGAGAGTGAAAAGGGCCAGCTACAAATTGCCATTCTATTGCATTGTCTATTGCACCTTGAGTATGATCAATCCACAAGTTTGGCTTTTTTTTTTTATTTTGCATTTTAAACAGCGCAGTATGTGTAAATTGCACCCATGTCTATGTGTATAGGTTCAAGGTGGCTATTCAATGTGAGTGCAGTGCAGATTAATGGGGCAACACAAAGATGATTCAGCAAATCATCTGATGGAATAGAGAACTGACACAGTAGTAATTTTGATTATGTCATGGTGCATGAAAATTATTACTGGGATCTGTGCTGGAGATGACTCCTCTGAGATTAATTACAAATGAATAGAATACGTGTGTGTGTGTGTGTATGGGAGTGAGAGAGAAAGAAAGAGAGAGAGAGAGAGAGAAGAAGAGAGAAACAGAGAGCCCAGTACAATTTCTTAGAC
>JBCNYG010000022.1:19598767-19610331 GCA_039654305.1 Porochilus rendahli | reverse complement strand
TTTTGGACTGTGGGAGGAAACCGGAGTACCCAGAGGAAACCCACGCAAGCACAGGGAGAACATGCAAACTCCACACAAAAACGCCCGAGCTGGGAATCGAACACAGGACCTTGCTGTGAGGCGGACGTGCTAACCACTACGCCACCGTGCCGCCCCGTATTCAATTCACATCCATCAAATATTGTCTTCCCTATCACGTAACCACCACCAACCAGGAAGGGGTGTAGGCATGCACGTGCCCCCTTCATGACATGCAGTGCTACCGTCAGCCTCTTTTCAAACTGTCGTGCATGCGTATTTTGGGGCGGTCTAACACACTTTGAGGGAAAGTGCTATCAGCCCCCTCGTACAAATGAGCTCACAGACACCTGTGACTGGTGTATGCCTTCCCTCCTGTGAGAGCTCGGCCAATAAGCTCCCATGGACTGCTGGTCACGGATGGCTGTGGCATCAATCTGGATCCCTCTTACAATGTTTCTTAATTCCATAATCTAACGGAGTCTTCCTTGCTCAAAGCCCTGCCTCAGGTAGAAATTTCATGAACATTCTGCATACAGCTTTTTGCATAATTCTGCTAACACAACCCGAAGGTGCCTTTGTGGAGGTAATAATATCAGTGAAATAAATCCTAAATGGGATTTGTTTTTGTTGTCATCTAAGTCTTCTTTTGAGTGTTAAAATAACATGTGCAGATTATTGCAAAGTGTTAAACAATGCAGTGCCTTTGACCAAATGACACTAATACACACTATAACTTAAAAAAGGATTTTATTTGACTGATTATTTAAATCAGATGAGTTGGGAACAGGAACACACTTAACTGTAACCCCGTCTAACAAAATGCGGCTATTGTTGAGAAATTATGAAGAAGAGAGAAAAAAAGTGGAAGTGCAAATAGCAACTTGCTATTTAATTCCTGACTGTACAGTTGGTACCATTCTTATGCATTTTGTAGAATTAAAAAAACGAATTAAAGACATTTTGAAGACACCCTTATTTAGGACATTTATCATTTTTATATCTGAGCAATTGAAGGGCCTTGCTCAAGAGCCTAACAGTGGCAAAGCCTTAACCATTAAGCTACCACTGCCCTCAAAACTGTCAGACATCAGCTAGTCCACATTTGCACTTTCGGTGCCCTTTTCCCCCCATAATATAATTTACAGACAAGTGCCAGGCTTCATAAGATCGAGTCATAAATGTGAATGATGTGGTCCTCTAGGACCTGGGTTGTACTGCCCTCTAAGGGGTCTGGTTTGATATTAAGCAAAGGTTACTATCTGGTGTCATAGGCTCTCCCAATGTCCACACTCCATTTCTGTTAGGTTTGAATGTGTATGAATGATTATCATGTGCCCGGTGTTCCTTGGATGTAACTGGCTATTTGAGTAGGTTCTATTACAGTTATTTTGATAGTGTTTACATGGCTGTTCTTTTAGATAATGAAGGCCTTGAAGGCTTCTCTCAGTTCAGTGGAATAAACAGAAAAAGAAAAAAAATTAAACCAGTACCTGCTTTTATTCAGCAACTTATTTTTGTTTTAAAAGAAGTGTAATAAACCATTTGCGATAACAGTAGAAAGCACAGAGGTGGTTACTAAGCAACAGTCAACTGAAGACAAATGAACCAAACAAACATGAACTAGTACATATACATCAAGTATTGTTTTCTGGCAGTATTATAACAATGTTATTTGTTTGAAAACCAAACAGTTTGGGTAATTATTTCAGTTGTACAACTTGAGAATGACTGATGTTTCACCAGTTACTGTTTCAAAAATGACAAATTCAACGTGGTGGAAACGACCTGGAAGGTTTGTAAAAACTTCACAAATCGAATGCAACATGAACTCTCATATTGCTGAACTGATGTAGACGGGGTGTGCTTCAGACTGCACAAGATGGACTATAATTTTAAGTCATTACATCTGCTTTGTGGAATGCTACAAGACATGTTTCATAAAAACTCACTGATCAAAGTCTCCATCATACACAATGGTTTGAGGGCAGGGATTTCATCAGAACGAGAAAAAAAACAAAAAACAAAAACAACCCACTGAAATATTGTCTGCAACAATTCTAAACAGTGAATCAAGACTACCCTCTGTTCCCTCGTGGCACTAAGGGCCAGAATACACTTAATGCTCAGAATGCTTCTGCACACAAATCATGGCTACCATGTGCTTTCAGCACTCTGAATGCATCTGCTGATCACCTCATCAGATGAGTGGCACATCGTCAGTCATGAGTGCACAAGTTGGAAAACCAGCCAAAACTAGGCTGGCAGTGTGTTCAAGTTTTGGTACTACACGTTCTTTTTTCACACTTGTGCCCCTTTTAACAGTGTGCAAAGGGTTTTTTTCCCTCCCCCAACATATTTCTTCCCTAAACTTTCTCACACTGCCAGCCGGTATAAACTTTCAGATTTTTATGAAGTGTGTGTGCTGGTGTAGTCAGTACACTGCTTACTTAGCAGCAGTGGCTACAAGCATACAAGTTGCATAGCATCAAGTATATTTCAGTCCTGAAGGTCTAATTATCGGAATTTTGTTCATCCAAATCATTTAAGGAAAAAAGCTAGAGTTTGCCTAAATCTACCTAAAAAGGAAAAAAGAAAACAAAAACACCTGCTGCCATTAGAAATTACTGTTAGTGAACACATATTGACAGACGTAATGATGTTTAGACAGCCAGATGTAGAGTGATGGGGCAGTGGTCACTCCCCATGGCTGTGTTACGAATCTTGCTGTCACACAGGCTTGGGAGCAGAGCAGCTGAGAGCACAAAGTAGTCCAGACGCCAGCCCACGTTTTTGGCCCGTGAATTCATCATGTACGTCCAGAAGGTATAGGCGTTGGTCTGCTCCGGATACAGCTCACGGAAGCTATCGGTAAAGCCAGCGGCCAGGATTTGGCTGAAACCCTCACGTTCTTCAGGAGTGAAGCCGGCATTCTTGCGGTTGCCTTTGGGGTTCTTCAGGTCAATCTCCTGGTGCGCCACGTTGAGGTCACCACACAGCACCAGGGGTTTGCGACTATCCAGGTTGCTCAAGTATTCGCGGAAGTCCACATCCCATGTTTTGCGGTAGTCGAGACGAACGAGGCCACGGCCAGCATTAGGTACGTATGTGGTAACCAGGAAGAAGGAAGGGAACTCTGCAGTGATTACGCGGCCCTCTTTGTCATGCTCCTCTTTTCCTGTAGGAGGGAACATTCAGGTTAACTGCTCTAATAGACTCACAACTGAGATATACTGCAGTGTCAATAGTTGTACCACAATTTAAATGAAAAGAAAACATGGTTTAGCATTCACTGGAGGAAAGATCACTATTTCAGCTTCCTAAATCAGAAAACCACATTTTCCCCTTTTTTTAAAACTCACTAAAGAATTAAAGAAGTAGCTATAGCGCAGACCCCTCACAAGCCTGCCATGTTTACCCTGGGTTTACATTGTGGAATGTGAGAATCATGATAAGCGTTGGGGGTAGTGAGACAAGTATATGGGTTTCCCCGCCATAAAGATTTATGTTCCTAAAGTGTACCACTGCCAGATTTAATATGTTCTTTTATGCTGAACTGAATCACCATATATGCATTAAACACTTTGATGTTGTGACCTGAATTTAAAACTCCAGTTCATTTAACTAAAAAATCTGATCAAACCAGGCCTAAGCGTCTGAGAAACACGCTCTGGGAAGTCATGATTATTTAGGACAGTTGGATGATTATAACTCTCTAGCAGACAATAATGTGGTAATAAACATCAATTAGATTGATATGCAAAGGCTGCCATTTTGGTCTTTACTTTTAAAATAACATCACTTGCGAATGCGGACATATTTTGCAAGATAGCCCCCATTACTGAACTTTCCTAAGTATGCTGGGTCCATCTGAACCAGACCTAACTCCTCCTATAAACCGAATTCTAACTCCTGAGATGCTGTAACAAGCAAGTTTCTTCAGTGAACATATGGTCTGACTCTGTGCAGGCACGAAGAGTTGGCTCAGGTCCTGCCACACGCCATGGAAGTCTGGGGTACTTTTCAGAGACCAAAAGAGCTGACATCACTCACCAATGCCATAGGTGACATTAAGAGGCTCAGTTTTGCACAGCATGGCCACTCCACTGTAACCCTCTTTATCTTCTGAGCCTGCCCAATACTTATGTGGATACTCGGGCATAGACGTGATCTCTGCTGGTAAAGCCTTCTCAGCACACTTGGTTTCCTGGAGACAAAGCACATCCGGAGCCTCTTGACGCACCCACTAGAGGTAGAGATCAACAAAAAATGAAGATGAAAGATCCATCACTACGTGGCATCCATTAAGCAGACAACATATTTTAAAAATATGCAATCCCATGCAAACCCCCCCCCAAGCCTATTTTGCACTTACATCAAGCCCCTTCTTCTTCACCCAGGCACGAAGACCATCTACATTCCAAGAAGTTATCTTCATGTTGGCTGCCCGGCCATCTTTGCTAGTCAGCTTATCTGGGGGATCTTCATATAAAACTGGGGCTTCAGGTTCCTTTGCCTTCTTTCCTTTCTTTGTTTCTGGTTCTACCATTTAGAAAAATAAATACGTAAACGTTTCATCCTAAAACAGCCATCATAGAGACATAGACACACAAGTCTTACTTTATGAACAATATACCAGCAGTATGCACTTGGAAAAGATGCTCAGGGCTGGAGGACAACACAGGTCAATAGATGCCATTACGTTTTAAAGCTCAGGGATGAGAACAGGCTTTGAAGAAAAAGGAGGAAAACGGGCAGCGGTCAAAGGTGCTGCTTTTTTGTGTGTATCTCAAATAATACAAAAATATATTTTACTATAAAATAAAATACGCATAATTACACAAATATAAATTCAAATATTTTAAGAAAATTACATTTAATGAAATAAAAGAACAAATTAATAATTTAAAGTCCAAAATCCAGTATTTTAGTTATTTTTCAGTACAGAAATTAACATATGCATTAACACTAACTTACAAAATAAATTAATACATTTATAAAACAGGTCACTATAAAACTTTTTAAAGCATAGGCTGCCTTGATACACTCATTTTATTAAAATTACTATTAATATTTTCATAGTATTTAAAAAAACACAAACGTCTCCATACCTGCATTAACAGACACATATCATCAACCATCAGTTATGCGTATAGTCTACAGCATATATCCTTGATAAAACACATCAAAAATGCAGACCGACAGAGTCCCTCACCTAGCAAACGGGTCTACATGCTAACATTAGCTCTTAATATCGAGGCAAAATTTGACAATAACCTAAAGTCAGAAACTTACAAAACTTATGCAGGATCTAACAAACATTTTACTGAAAAACTATGAAACCTATCATTGTTACAGGAGAATCTCCATTGAAAGTTGCTTGCGATTGGACAATACATTTGACCTTGTTTCTGAACAACCAACTTGTTGCTTTTCTTTTTGTTTCAATGTCAAAATCTACCTCACTTCAATTGATAATCTTACCTTTGCTCGCTCTGACTCAGCGAGATGACCAGACTAGCACATCATGTTACGATGCTTGACACGTGCAATAAAGTAGAAACAGCTGTGTTTCCCTCGACTAGGTGATAACAACCACAGCAAAATGAGGCTAGCACTGCGCGTGTTTTGACAAAATATGAGATCAGCGATGACGCCACTCCTATCGATAACCCCAGGGTATTTTCTTGTTTTTAAATCTCTTTTAGGTAACACAAATACAATAAGGGTTACATTTTCAGATAACGGATTGAACAGTGCTCCCTAAGTTGTTCAATGCTTGGATTTTTTTTTTATTACCTCACCCTGCTTTAAATCTCTCCACAACTTCATGCCTGACCTATCTGGCATTTTCCTTGGGCTTCATGAAGCTGTCTGTTCACTAATGTTCTCTAACAAACCTCTGAGGCCTTCACAGAACATCTGTATTTACACCGATATTAGATTACACACTTCTGAAGGCAATTGGTTGCGTCAAATTTTAGTTACATTTACAGCATTTGCCAGACACTTGTATCCATAGCAACTTACAATTATAATTTTTGTACAACTGAGCAATTGAGGTTTAAGGGCCTTGCTCAAGGGCCCAACAATGGTGATAGTGGGTATTGAACTGCTGACCTTCAGATCAGTAAGCCATCGCCTTTACCACTAAGCCACTACAACCCTAGTTAGGGGTCTCAGAGTAAAGGGGGCTGAATACGGATGCACCCCACACCTTGCAGATTTTTAAATCTGTCATTCACTTTTTGGCCTGGTGAAGGACTACGTTATATGTGCCCTCCATTGCCCACTATTGTTGCGTTATTATTGCTGTTGTCATTTGTCATTCGCTTTAGGGACTCCATGTGAAAGCTTATTTTATGCTCTCTAAAATATGCACAACATTTTTTGATGAAAAAATTCATCCTTGTGTACAGTTTTTTGGGGTGGTCTAAGAAATATGACAGGAAAAGTCAAAGGTCACATCTTTCTTTTTTATTGTTGTATTTGATGTTACTTGCTTTTATTTCCAATTGTGTTGCCTTGTGAGCCATTCTCCCTGAGAGAAATAAGTTGCATGGCAACAAAATACTGGAATGAAATAAGTTCAAAACAATTTAATGGTTCTACATAAGTGTTGCCGACACAGAAACCCCAAAACACACCCATAAGCATTCAGAAAGTAAAATCCTCTTGGCCCAGTGTTCTGACCTGCCCCGTTGTCGTTTCCTGCTCCTGCAGAAGCCTCCTCGTTCTTCTTTGCTCTCTTCGGCATTTTCCGCAGACTACACACTGCACGCGCACACAAACGCACCCGTACACCTGCGGGAACACGTGACACAGAGTAAGAGTAGTCCAATCCCACATTATAACGCGCTCCCTCACTTTAGCTCGGCGTACTGCAATCGTCTGCGATATCGAAGACTGGGAAACGGTGTATTGGTGCAGCCCTACAAACCGCAACCAGGTTCCACGAGAGCTTATTTTGTAAACAGTCCAGACTATTGATCAACTGTGTGCAGTGGCTTCATGCATGAAACTCATAAACGAGTCAACAAAAAATATAACGATCGCTTGGGACTAGAGCAAAAACGTGTAATGTTAATAGCCTGAGGCTAAATTAGCGGCCCTGTATCACTGAAGCAACTAATAACAGAAGCCGTACGAATACAACATCGCCACTTGTTTAATATTCACCAGTTAAGCACGTGCTAACACGATATATTACTATACAGGATAAAAATTATTTGCAAAGAGTGATACTGTACAGAACAGTGCTTACCAAACACAGCCACAGTGAATAAAAACTACTATACTACAGGAGTTTTGTGCTCTACACGGACCCTAAAGCTTTGTGCTCAGAGTGCTGCACATGTTCTCCAGAACTGTGCTGACCAAATATTTGCCTGATTAAAAAGAAAAGAGAAAATATACACGAATCAGCCTTTTTATGTGTAAATTGTACAGATGGCGTGTAAATATCCACAAATTAATCAAGTAGATTTTTATATTTATCACAACCCAGTGATTACAGCAGAGTAAAAGTATTTTTGTTCCCGGAAACAATACGGACACCTTTAAGACTACAATGTTATGGTCCTGAAGAAAGCGGTTAAAAGAGGCTGCTAGTAGAGTGGAGAAAAATTGGTAAATAAATATTATGTATGTTTAAAAGTAATATTTCATGACATACATAACCGTGTTCTATACCTAGTAGCCATCCAGTTTAATGTGTTAAAATGTTGTGTTTGAAGCGTACAGACTGAAATGTACGTAATTATTTATTTGGGTTTGCAGGAGCTGCACATTTACCGTCTTAAATCTGTTCGACTCCTGAATATTGTAAACGACTCTGATTCCGACTCCCGAAGTTGGGAGTCGCTTAGTTATTGCAGTTCCTGATAAAACTCTGACTAAACTAAAGATGGCCGTGGTGTGGGAAATGGCAGCGAAATCCCCTTTCATCTTATGATTATTTCAGCGTCCCCGTTTTAATGTGGGACGCTGAAAATTGAGATGAATCAAAGTTTGTATACAGAGTCGATTCTTATATGCAACGCTTTTATGTAAAATGGCGCTGAGCAAGGATTTCATGGGGCGAACATATTATGCCACAAATGTTTTAATTTAAACATATGCCTGACAGCAAGAAGGCCTTGTGTTCGACGTTCGGCCTTGGCAAGGGCTCTTCTGTGTGGAGTTTACATGATTTCCCCGTGCTTGTGTGGGTTTCTTCAGGGTACTCCGGTTTCCTACCACAATCTAAAGTCATCCACATTAGGTTAATTGGCTGTTCCAAACTGCCTCTAGGTGTGAGTGTGTGTATGAATGGTTGTGTGTCTGTGTTGGTCATGCTGTTCCCTGCCTTTTCCCACTATCGGCTGAGATAGGCTTCAGCTTCCACATGATCCTACAAGGATTAAGTGGTTTGAAGAGTGAACTAAGCAAGGTTTTAATTAACATTTTGTAAAGAGTCATTCGTTGTTATATGATACATACTTCATTTATGGATGTATACTTTTTGGCCAAAAGTTTGTGGACACCTGATACGCAAACATATGTGGTTTTGAACATCCCATTACAGATTGAATCCTCACTCTTCTGGGAAGGCTTTCCACTTGATTTTGAAGTGCGGCTGTAGGATTTGTGATCGTTCAGGGACAACAGCATTAGCGAGGTCAGGTGTGCGAGACGGTCTGGGGGTGTTTCAGTTTATCCTAGAAATGTCCAGTAGGATTGAGGTCAGGACTCTTTGCTGGACACCTGAGTTATTCCACTTTATCTTAAACCATGCCCACAACTGTATTGTATGAAAAAAAACTTTCAGGGAAATCAGTAATCCATAATTGAAACTAAAAAAAGTAGTACCCTCAAAGAGCCTATTGAGGTAGAAATGTTCCAAAATCATCCACACTCAGAAAAAAGTCCCATTTAAAGTTACATACTTGAAATTGAGCCAAGACAAATGGTTACTAGTAGGCTCACTAGTAAGTCGCACCAATAAAAAACCTCCGCTTTCCAGTCAAACTCCGGGTTAGTCCACTGTTTTTTTTAAACACAGATTTAATTACAAAAAGTTGTTAATTTGACAAAGAAAAATATAATAGGTTAAAATACAACACATGATATAATTTGCTCAAGCTGTGTTAAATTCTATGTTAGCAATCTGTTTGTTTGTATTTTTCTGTTTTGTAAACAATCCCTCCATACAGATTTGGTTTTATATTCCTACAATAAATTAGTGATTTTATAAGGTAGTTGGTGTTATTTTTGTAATCATTTTGTTTATTTAAACAGGAGCCATGACGGTGGTTATCGGTTTTGAGGGCAGTGCCAATAAGATCGGCATAGGGATTGTAAGGGATGGGAAAGTGTTGTCAAACCCTCGACGTACCTATATCACTCCACCTGGACAAGGTAGATACATTCACTTACTTCACACAGTCATCAGTAAACATGCCAGTATTCAATTTCTATATTACAACAGTTACACAAGTATATAAGTTATATAATAAATACAAAACTGCCACTGGAGTAATGAGGAATTAACGATATTTCCAACCATGATAATGTTGTACATAACAGACACATTAATATATTATAATTAAAACAAAAACAATTTTTTTTACTGTTGTTAATTCACCTTATAAATAGATGATGTACTTTTCTATGAACAGAAATAGTGCATAATTTTCAACTAATGTCCTCTTAGGTTTCCTCCCGAGAGAAACAGCCAAACATCATCGGGCAGTTATCCTTACTGTCCTGCGAGAAGCACTAGATGAAGCTGGTTTAAAACCTGCAGAAATTGACTGTGTGGCTTACACCAAAGGTAATTGCTAAAATCTTTAAAAACGGTCATTTTAGACACTGTGTAAACACTTGTCCTAAGTTATGTTTCCTGATTACGTGTTCAGGGCCAGGGATGGGCGCCCCTCTGCTCACTGTGGCTTTGGTGGCCAGGACAGTTGCACAGCTTTGGGGAAAGCCATTGGTGGGAGTCAATCATTGCATCGGGCACATTGAAATGGGTCGACTGATCACGGGGGCTAACAACCCCACTGTGCTGTATGTCAGTGGTGGTAATACTCAGGTGGGAGTAAGACCTTAACCTGTCACATGTTTAAAAACTATTCCATGACCTTGAATCAGAATATGAACTGATAGTTAACAGTCATATCCGACGAGAGTAAGTGGAATAACTGTTTTATTCTATTCACACTCACTGGATTGTAAGAATTAAAGTTTTTATTATTTTCAACAAATTCTTGGGGGAAAAAAGTTCCTTCCATCAAGCACTTAACATAACAATACTAGTTAGTCAGCACACTTTTGGTCGTCAATATTAGGCACCTCTTAGGACTGATGAGGAAAGATGTATTTGGTGGAAAAATCCCCATATGAGTCTTGAATAAAAAAAAGTACATTTTACCATTCAAATACTTTCCTCCCAAATTTTGTTACTTTTTTGGGGATGTGGTCTGGAATTAATGGAACCGGAATTAGCCGGCATTTAAAAAAAATTTTTTGTATTATGTTCCTACTAATCATATATGAAATAATAACCTAGTTGAGTGGCATATCAGAATGCAGTATTGCTCATATCCAGTGGGTACGGAGAGAATAAGAGTTACAGTGTACAGTATTTTTCATCCATAGTATATAAAAACAGCAGAGTGAATATGGTAGAAATTGTACTACATACCAGCTGATGATTATGGTGCGTGGGTTTGTGGTTTCCCATAGGTGATCGCTTACTCTGAAAGACGATACCGAATTTTTGGGGAAACAATAGATATTGCTGTGGGAAACTGCTTGGATCGGTTTGCCAGGGTCATCAAGGTCAGTCTTTTTATTATAGGTTTTTCTTCACATGAATGTATTTATACTGTACATATATAGAAATTTACATTCTTGTACTCCTCCCCCTCGCAGATATCGAATGACCCCAGTCCTGGCTACAACATCGAACAAATGGCAAAGAAGTAAGTGTAGAAACAGATGTGATCACTTTAAAAAAAAAAAAGTGTCACTTTTATTTGTTTCATAATGTAATAGTCTTTACTAATGGATACAGCATTATCATGCATAAAACACAGTTGCAGTCGCTGGCAAGAACTAAACAACAAATACACAACATAAATACTAACAAACATACCATACATAAGAAACAAGTATATCAGTTTTACCTGACTGTAGATGCTTTTTACTCATTTGGCAAATTGCTTGTACTATTCCTGGCGTGTCACAGTGGTGTAGCAGCAAGCATTGCGCCCTGGTTTTATGATGAGCTTTCTGTCTATGTGGAGTTTTCCATTTCTCTCCATCTCCCAAAATCATAGACTAGCTACAAGAAATTGCCTTTAAGTACCAGGGCAGTCTTTACTGGTAACAAGCTGCATTTAGTCTATAATACTCAGAAACAGAATCTCTCAAGGATTTTTCATCTGAGGTGAATAATTTTTATTTCTTCAAAATATTTTCTTGTGGCCCTGCGATGGCCTGGCGAGATGTCCAGGGTGTACCCCGCCCTCGCCCAGAGTCGGCTGAGATGGGCGCCAGCC
>JBCNYG010000022.1:19552615-19597680 GCA_039654305.1 Porochilus rendahli | reverse complement strand
GCCAGCCTCCCCGCGACCCTAATTAGGAATAAGCGGTTCAGAAAATGAATGAATGAATGAATGAATGAATATTTTCTTGTTTCTGATTGTTGGAAAGCCATCAAATCATTTTTGGTAGACTTCTACAAGCCATCTTATCCTTCACATATATCAGAACAGTTGAAAATATTTTGAATGAATAATAAAAAATAAATGATAGAAATTTGTTTTGCATGATACGGAGAATTATTGAGATCACAGCGGGTTCCTTCGGCATTGGCTGATAAAACCGCATCAAGCTGAATAATTCTCCATATGCTTCTTCGCCTCATTGAGTAATTGCTTAATATCCACAAGTGATAACAAGTATATGTTCTTTAGTGTATAAGTTAACGTTGGTAAATTGAGGATGCATGTGTGTTGTACAGTACAGGGACAATATTATTGCATGTCCTGTAACACAATGCCCCCTAATGCATTATTATTTACTTAATATACTGCATATTTTAGCATAATGATTAAAATTCATTTGATTGTTTTGCTTTATTGAGTGGTTTGTGTGTTCTTTATAAGGGGCAAGCAGTATATAGAGCTTCCATACACAGTGAAAGGAATGGATGTTTCATTCTCTGGAATTTTATCATACATTGAGGTAACTTCATCTGTATTTGTAAGCTAAAGTTATTTTAGCTATAGTTTGAATCACAACCATGCAAGTGGAATAACGTTTGCCTGTAGTGAACTGTATGTATTTAAGTCAGCCATCAGTCAACTGGAAAAACTATGTTTCATTCCTGTAACACAAACTCATTACGCCATTACACCACCTCCATCAGTTTGGACTGTTGACACAATGCAGGTCCTGTTCACAGTCATCCCAGTTCTTGGCTGACAAGTGAAACCCAACATACTGATCGGCTGTGGTAACCCATCCACATCAAAGAATTACATGTTGTACATTCTGAGATACGTTTTAGCTCACAACATAGTGCTCACAACAGTGTTTATCTTGAGTTACTGTAACTACTGAACTGCAGGATGTTTTTGCTTTATTGCACCATTCTGAGTATAGACTACAGGAGATTTATCTTCCTGAAGACTTTGGCTCTGACCCTAATCATCCCGATTTGACCACCTAATCATTCATTGCATTAACTTTTGATCACTTAAATGAGATGTGTTAGATTTTGGTTAGAGATAAAACCTGTTGGAAGGTAGCTCTCAAGGAACAGGGTCGGTGACCACCCTTAGAGAAATACTCAAACCAGCCTTCCTGGTGCCACCAGAACAGTGAAAATCACAGAGCTTACATTTTTGGTGACTGCATGATTTTCTGCATTACACCTCTGCCATATGATTGGTTGAATACATAACTGCATACATTTCACACAGTGTTCTCTGGGAGCAATAAAATATTCTGATTTTGGTTCAGTTTTTGAAATGATCAGGTGTACATGTGTTCAAACTGTGATGGATTATTTCCCGTCTAGGTTGCTTCACGCTAGAAAAACTGGGATAAATTGTGGCCTGATAAGCCGTTTTTGTTTTTTTGTTTTTTTAATTATTGTTATTTTTTAATCTTGTATCTAAAAATGCATGAGTGTAACAATTTTCAACAATGATTATAAGCCTAAAGCTTATATGTTAATTTTATTCAGCAGATTTTCTCTGATATCAATTTTGCATTAAAATCTAGGAGATGGCACACAAGATGTTGAGTTCTGGGCAGTGCACAGCAGAAGACTTGTGCTTTTCCCTTCAGGCAAGGACCGAATTCTTCTTTCCAGATGCTTGTGTGACACTGAATGAAAATATTTCTGGATGTCCATTTTTTAGCGTTGCATAACTGTGAACTCTATGTCTCTCTCTGATCTGCAGGAGACACTTTTCTCTATGCTGGTGGAGATCACCGAACGTGCCATGGCTCACTGTGGCTCCCAAGAAGTCCTGATCGTTGGAGGTGTAGGGTGTAAGTGACCTGTTTTCATATTTTAGTACTGTCACATTCTCTTCTTGATTCCTTAATCGGGCTGTCCGATGCTTCCTCACATACAGGTAACCTTCGTCTACAGGAGATGATGGGCATTATGTGTGAAGAAAGAGGTGCTTGTCTCTTTGCTACAGATGAAAGGTGAGATAGTAGTGGCTTACTACCAAGTGTTTTTAAAATTTTTAATCAATGTATGGATTTCAAATACCAAATTTAACACCTTGTTCACACTGAATAGCATAAATCGTTGACTTGGTTATAAGGTTCTGCATTGACAATGGAGCGATGATCGCGCAAGCAGGCTGGGAGATGTTCCGTGCAGGTCAGGTAACAGAGCTGTCAGATTCATGGATCACACAAAGGTAAGAGATGTTCTATTGATACTTTACACTAGTCTAAAATAGTCTAAAAAGTAAATGAAATGGTACAATATGAACTTTATTTCAACTACAGATGAGTACATATACTGTTATGGTGAATAAGGCTGAGTTGAAACCTTAAAGCATGTATTATTCTCAATTGTTCAGTTAAGGTGTATCTTGTCGTTTCTTTCTTAATCAGGTATAGGACTGATGAAGTAGAAGTCACCTGGAGAGACTAAGCTGTAAATCTGTTTTTGGCTGTGGACAGTGTATATTTTTTTAAATGTCAAATAAAAAAGCTTTTTTTTCTTTCACGTCTCAGGTATGAAGTATTATTTGTCACAATACTTTTTTTTAAAAGGGGACTTTTTTCAATAGAGTTTATTGAAAATATATAGCTAAGTGTAGTTACCTTGATTGGCTTTTGTGTACTTATCTATAATTGCTGTTAAGCTGGTTTTCATTGGTCATGTAACCGTTGACAATAAAGATCTATCAAGCATTAGAGGAGATGGGAGGTAGGTTTGCAGGGTAAAATGAACAAAGCCAAGAGCTTCGGTTAATGTTCATGCCATGAACGGGGGTGTAGGCGTGTACCCATGGCATGACTGATGGTTGAGTATCTTGGGAATGATAGTGCTCTTGGGATTTTCACAGAGACACTTAATTCATACAGAATGGAGCAAAACTCCAGTGAGCTGCAGTTATGGTGCAGAAACAGTTTATTAATGAGAGCAACAAGAGAAGGATGATCGGTCTGGTTCTAGATTACAAGACATATGTTTACTGAAATAAACACTCTTTACAACTGTGGTGAGCAGAAAAGCATCTCCAAGTGAACAACATACAAAACAACTACGCTCACCTGAACTGTAAAGAGTTCTTTCACTGAAAAATGTGTTCATGGGCATTGATGGACTTCAAGACAACACTGCTATGTAGTTCCTGAGTTTATTTTCTTCCCTAACAAGTCAGAAACAAATAACCAGAACAAAACCGTTTCAAGCTGCGGTTTGATCATATTCAAATTCAGACCTTAAGAAATGCTTGTTGTTTTGAACATTATTGTTATTGAACATGTTTTGGATTTAGTATCTAAACAGATACTACATTTGAGAACATCTCACATCTACATAAAACAAAGCCAGAAGTGTGCCAGGCATCAAACTTTAGCAAAAACATCACAACAGAATTTAACCCATGATTCAACGCATGTACATGTAGAAATGTAATGTGACAATGGAGAAGTCAGAAGCCAAGACTTTAGTTCCTAACATTTCTTTTAAAGTGATCTTTTACATCCAGTAGCTTTAAGAATACAAGGTACAGAATATTATTTCTACATATTAATTAAATGCGCCCTTTCTTTTGCTGAACAATGGCTCCCCACTTACAATGCAACTTCAGCCACACTCAAATAAATGAAGAAATAAAAAGAGAGAACCGGAAATTGTAAAACGGATGTAACTGTAAACAATTTTAATAAAGTTTTAGTAAACACATGGTTCAAACCCAAAGTTAGCAAGGTAACCCGAGTTGTTTTCCCTCTTCTTTAAAATTTAGTTAACTGCATGTAGTAGTAATAAAAAAGACAATGGTTTTATACTTTGCTTTTATTCTGCAACACTTCACTTAAATCTCTTCCAGTGCCCCTTTAAAAAAGATCTCTATTGTACATTTTACATTCAAGATAGGGTGGAAATTTTAAAAACAGCACTAAGAACGGAAACGAGAGCACTAGCATGTCAGCTGTGCCTGTGTAAATGCCACCCATGTAAGTTACACACACGATCAGTATGGGACGTAAACGCCAAAGGAAAAAAAAAAAAAGGAAAAAGATCTAAAATTACAGAGGATCCAGGGCGATGGAGGTTTTCACCGTGATACAGGAACACTTTATAATGGTGGAGAAAGAGAAAAACAGTGGGGCTAAAAAGCTACGCTAATGTAAAGTTTTGCCCCGAACAATAAAATTACCGGATCTTTATAAAGATATTCTATAAAAAGTAAACAATGTTCTCCACCATGATAAAAAATAAAGGATGTGTGGAAAGGAGCGTCTCCACGCCACGTTAAATGTTAAGGCATCCATGCATCGGAGACATTGCTTTCTTCACACGGGGGGGTAAAGATGAGTGCAAAGTGTAGGGTGCGAGTGTGTGTATGTAAAAGTGTGCCAAGAAAGTGTGTGTGAGTGTGAGGGTGAATTCGCTCAGGTGTGCCGTGCAAGCTGCTACGACGAGTCCACGTACCAGACAACCTTCACGGGATCTGGAAAGGAAAAAGAAAAACATAAAATAAAAATCACCACAAATCTCAGTCATGGGATTACAAAAATAAATGCACTCCTAATACACAGGGGAAAAAAAGTAACGATGAGGACGTGACAGCACGTTTTCTCCAATTATACTGAATGTATCACCAGAACTGCTACCTTAAACATGGTTTAAATAGAAGCTCGAGTTCCACTGTTTACATGAAGCTTTGATGCAAACCATGGTAAACCTTTTTTCTATTTCTGATGGACGACACGGTGGCGCAGTGGTCAACACTTTTGCCTCACAGCAAGAAGGCTTCGCTGTGTTGAGTTTACATGTTGTCTCCATGCGGTTCCCCCCCATGTACTCTGAATGGTTGTATGTGTGTTGGCCCTGCAATGGCCTGTCGAGCTGTACAGGTTGTACCCTGCCTTCGCCAAAGTCAGCTGAGATAAGACTCCAGGCTCCTCGCAACCCTAGGATTAAGCGCTTAGAAAATGAATGATTGCATTCCTGATTCACGGTTTTCCTTAAACATTCTTTCCCATGTTTCGAATGCGGCATATCCAGAGAGGAATCCCTGTAGCTTCTATTTTATTTTATTCCCTAAAGAATGGCCTTTGTATGAAACCAACAAACAAAGGATAATTATTTGTTTTGGTACACTGCTGAATACACAACTGCACTGATGCTGACATGTAGAAATGTGCCGCTAATATTGATTGGTGAATGGATTTGAACCAATTACAGTGCACATTTACACTCTAACACTACCAGGGTACAGGCGTTTGCCTGAGTGAGCAATTTGAGGTTACAATTAACAGAAAATGGTGCTGGACAAATCAAATCACATTTAGTGACGAGTAAAAAGTGAAGATTTTATTTATTGATTTTGCAAAGAAGGAAAGCAAAATCCTGATGACGGACACCCACACTGTATTTAAACAAAGCTCCCAAATCGTAATGATTACGACCAGATTGTAACGGTTGGCGTCTTCATAAAAATACAAATAAATAATAAAATCCCTGACTTGTAAGGGCACTGTTACAAGCTAGGATGCAAACATTTGCCATAAGATTGTATTTTAAGTGCAGGAGTAAAATTTCTTACCTTGTTTTTGTTTCCTGAAGACTGCATTCCATTCTAAAGACAGAGAGGGAGAGAGAAAGAGAAAATTATAGTATTGCTAACCAGTTTTTAAACAGCAATACTCAAAAAAGTGAACGGGGATATTTTAGATACATCAGCTACACAAATTACAAGTATCTAATTTTTAAACAGTAGTAGCTTCACCAGAATACACAGTTCCTTTTTACTCTTCTGTTAGAAAGTGAAGGTGAATAGGGTCGAGGGAGAGGTTGTTAGTAACAACCTTTACAAAACGCACCTTGCGTATGATACTGCACGGCTTCCATTAGATGACGGCAGGTGAGCAGCAGCTGTGCAGACTCCTCAGGCTCCATCGAGCTCTGGCTCGGCAAAGCCGGTGAGTTTTCAGTAACCGTTTCTCCAGCAGCGTGACGGACAGTCACAGGTAGACTCTTCTCTGTAACCTCTTCGCTGACTGAGGCGGAGTTCTCCATCGCTGGAGCGTCAGTGATGAAGCTGAGTCCCCACTGATTCTGCAGAAGTGCACCAATACCAGGTGGCTCTTCTGCCACGCCCCCAGAGTGTCCACCCGCCTTCACCTTGGAGGCATAACTGACTGCCGGCTGCAGCTTGGCAGGGCTGTCCTTCACCGGGAAGGCGGGCGGAGGTCTGAGCGATGACAAGGTTTCTCCCATCCACCTTTCCTTCTGTGCCTGAGAGGATTTGTGGAGTTTTTGACTGCTTCCCTCACGCCGTGGGCCTCTGCCCCGATTCTGGGCTCTGTGCTCCCTGTTCAAGGATTGTGTGTGAGCAGTTCCATGTGAAGATCCTTCATGATTAGGGCTGTTTGATGTCTGACGGGGGGGAAGTGTGTCCACTCTGGCACCACAGCCACCTCCACCTCCGCCACAGCTCCCTGAGCCAGGGGAGAGCCGCCGGTTCCGGATGTGTGGCTCAGCTTGGGGAGGAGAGACGAGCACGGCAGGGTCGCACAGAGTGTCAGACTCACACACCGCATTATTTGACTCCCATGTACCTGATAAAAAAAAAAAACAGGCGCGGTTAACTCCAGATCATTGTAATCAAAGTTTTACTCTTATTGTTTAGCTTTAAACCATGGGGTCTTGCACAGTGAGCAAGGTTTCACAATGATTTATCAGCTTCAGCACATCGTTCAATTTACAAGAACGAGTTAAAGAATAAACAGAAAGCACTCTATATCTTCAGGCAAACACCGTGATTTTCTTCTCCAAATAATGATGCCGTAAACTTATATATGCTGTCCTCATGATTACACAGTCTTTATGCCCAGAGGTGTTTGGAAAAATGCCCATGTACTCCGCAACAAAAAGTTTCAACATGCTTCAGCTGTATTACCCAATGAGGAAACAATACTGCTGGTCCTTCCTGCCTGTCAATCATTTCACATGTGACAGGCAGTCCATATAAGGGCAGCCTATAATTGAAAAGGAAGTGAAGATCTAGCATGGTGGGGTTACGCATATGGCTGAAAAGGAGTGACAGTAGTGAAAGTGGACCATATGTTCTGGTCAGAAGAGAGAGAGGGAGGGAGAAAAAAAAACACCTCAGGTATAATAATTTCAGTGCTGTCAAATATCTGCAATGCCACTATTTATCGTTGCAGTAATATCCTCAGGTGAATAAAAATGACATGAAGGTGCACCTATGTGTGAGTGAGGACTTCTGATCCCACTCAGGAGCTGCACTAACTAACTGCACAAAGGAGGTTCTGTTTGTTTTGAACATGCTCCAGTTTACAAGTGAACTACATGTGTGTTCTGAGAGGCTTTTTTAAACACAGCATGTGCACAGAGTAAAACGGTGTACTTCATACTGTATAATCTTATTGATTTTGACCATGTGCTTAGTTAGTCTTACTATTAAGGTCAGCTTGTAGTCTCACAGTACACTCATGTAACCTGTTCCCACTGCAAGTTAAAATTGTTAAAATACAGTTAAAATGGCGCTTTCGTTCCCAAGTCGTAAACCAAGCGATTGAGTTTCAATTTCATTTCAAATTCAAGCTCATTACATACAACCTGCTGTAATCGATTTATCCACCCGAATCCAACAAATCTTCTAAAATGAGTTCTTATATAAAATCATTAATTAAAGCGGGGTTTAATTAGAAGCGGAGTGTGCCCTCGTAGAGTAAATAATTTATGAAATCGCCCTGGCTGGATGCATGTTGTATTAGGGCGCGCTGTACTTCTGCGCATGCGCGAAGCGTCACCTAGAAATTTCCTAGTAGCTAGCATTAAAGTCAGTCAGACGAGCTAAAGAAACAAGACCCGCCCGACAATTTATGTCGATTTATTTCTTTACAAAATATGTTTACGACACATTTGGGCTGTTAGATATAGTGTAGAAGTGAATAAAAGTGAACAAAGTGCTGAATATTTACGACGGCTAAATGCCTAGCTCACTAGCACAGTAAGCAAAGTTCGAGTAACAGACGCTTAGCCATCATAATGGTGGACGAAGATAACACGGAACATATTAAATGAATATTGAATATAAGGTAAACCAGGCCATAAACTAACAGGATGTGAACTCTCTAACACACTGATTCGTAAGAAAACTTCATAAGACTCGGTTTATTCGACGGGCGTTGTTGATTCAAAAACTTTCCAACAATTTGTCCGTTTAATGGTGAAAGCAAACCCTACCTGGAGCAGACAGCGGTGTATAACATAACATAAACGTCTCACCTGTTTTAATATGCATGTCGAGGGGTTAAATCTTCAGTTGGTGAAGTGCGTAAGCGGATTATTTGCAGTGTGTTGTTTGGCGTGGAGGTTCACTGTGACCGGGTGGAAGCAGTTCACAGCCACTTCCGCATTTGGAGGCGCGAAGAGGGGCGGGAATTGCTGCGTTCACGTGCTCAGTAGTCACCATGTGTTAACGGGTTGATGTCCCGGTGTCATGAATCCTCTGATTTTTGCTCTCTCAGGGCATACAGAGTTAATCTGCGGGTGTATATTTACACAGAACAGAAACATTAAGATGACATAGTAATAATGGCTAATATTATGGTGCAAGGACAATGGTTTCTAAACTTTGGTTAAATGACCCCGGGTGAAATTTATGAACATTTCTGTGATGCCAGTCGTTGGACATGAAACAGTTCCGGTTTTATCAATCTAAAACTCATTCACTCACTCATTTGCTGAACCACTTCATCTTACTGGGGTCACTGGGTGCCTATCTCTGCCGACACACACACACACACACACACACACACACACACACACACACACGCAACTAGGGACAATCTGGACTGTAATATTGTGTTTATTCATTCTTTTTCTGAATGAATGAACACAATATTACAGTATTTACTGCTCACTCATTAAGAACACCATCTGTCCCTTTATCAAGAAACTGAATAGAGAAACTTCTACTCTGAAGACTGTTTAGCTGGAAAACTTTGTTTACAAAGCACTTACTGACAAGACTCCTTTCATAAAGTTTACATTAATATTTATGTGAGCACATTTCACCACAACAACAATTAAACTGTTCATCCTTCACAGTCACTTGACAGCTCGTGCCAGTAGTGGAATGAGTTATAAAAGTTGATATGATATTTCATAATGGCTTCTTGACTGCTGAGATCTCATAGTTACTTCCAGATTTATCTGAAAAAAGAGCAAGGAATCCTGCCTTTAATTGGCCTGCAGCTTACCATGAGCTGTTTGGAGATTCCTGCTCATGGCAGACCACAGTTATCTCTGCCATTTGCAGGCAGGCTGCAGACTTTGCATAGCAAATACTTTTGGGACTCTTATCACTTTTCCTTTAACAATTTTGAGCTAGAGTGAGAAGTTCGGCTAACCCGGAAGGAGCTTGAAGTAGAACTGCTGCTCCTTCACATTGAGAGGAGCCAGTTGAGGTGGTTCGGGGATCTGATTAGAATGCCTCCTGAACGCCTTCTTGGTGTGGTGTTTCAGGCATGTCCAACCTGCAAGAGAACCTGGGGTCGAGCCAGAACACGCTGGAGGGAACACTGGTCTGGGAACGCCTCAGTATCCCCTGGAAAGAGCTGGAGGAAGTGGCTGGGGGGAGGGACATCTGGATCTCACTGCTTGGCTGCTCCCCCCGCAATCCAACCCCGGATCAAGCGGGTGAAGATGAGATGAGATGAAGTATGTAGTGAAGAAACAAATACACTATTTAACTTCACCAAGGAGGCTGATTTCATTAGGGTTTATAGAGAAATGTTTAAATTCTTTTCACATTAGTTTTTACTATGTAAAGCTTCTTTGCAATAATGTTAATTGAAAAAAGCAGTATATAAATTAACCTGAATTAAACTATCCATTTATTCAGATTTATTCAAATTCTAAGACGCTTTATCCTAATTAGGGTCACGGGGAGACTTGCGCCCATCTCAGCCGACTCTGGGCGAGGGCAGGGTACACCCTGGACGGCTCACCAGGCCATCGCAGGGCCAACACACATACAACCGTTCACTCTCACACCTAGGACAATTCGGAACATCCAGTTATCCTACTGGGGATGTTTTTGGACCATGGGAGGAAACCGGAGTACCTGGAGGAAACCCATGCAAGCACAAAGAGAACATGCAAACTCCACACAAAAACGCCCCAAGGAATGGGGATCGAACCTGTGAACTTCTTGCTTGTGTGGGTTTATCCGGGTACTCCGGTTTCCTCCCACAGTCCAAAGACATGCCCATTAGGCTAATTGGCTGTTCCAAATCGCCCCTAGGTGTGAATGTGAGAGTGAATGGCTGTGAGTTGGCACTGCTATGGTCTGGAAAGCTGTTTACTGTATATATACCTTTGCCCAGTGTAGGCTGAGATAGGCTCCAGCCTGCCAGTAGGACCCTAAGTAGGATTAAGAGGTTCGGTCACATGAGTGAGTGAGGGGATAAACTGAGCCATATGCAGGCTGGGTGGTTGCACTAGTGTAAACAGCAGAGGGCAGTATAGTCTGACTCCTATTCCTAGTGTGCCTCACTTTGCAGAAGAACGCTGTGTTGTGGCTGTGTTTCCAGAACCTTGTTTGTGTTCGCTCCATTTTCTGAACACCTGGAACAGTTCGGGACACCATGCTGCGGTCTGTGGTGTCCTTCCCGGCATTGGCTCAGGAGCAGTGCGATGTTAAAGAGGAGTGTGGAGATGATACTTTCACCGAGTTCACGGTTAAAACCGAGGAATATGAATCCAGCATCGATACAACAAACCAAGGTGAGAAAAAGTAGAAACAACAACAACAACAACCGAACACTATGGGCGGATAATGAGCTGTATTCATCCACAGTGATGACGTTTAGACGCTTACTGGAGGCAAATAGCTCATTGTTTTTATTGGCAGCAACTGGAGCACAAAAAGCACAAGGCCCAGCATCGTGCATTAACTCACACAACTCATTAAATCCCCTTCATCCCAAACTGGAGCATCAGTCAGTGCTCGTCACCTCTCTGTGTGGGTGGAGCCATAACTTTCACACTGGTTTCTGCACCTCAGTACTGAGGAGAACCGTGTTGCCCTTTTTATTGTGCCCTGGAGTACTACTTTCTGTGAGTCCTCAAAAACGAGTGGGTTCATTCATTTGTTTATTCATTGCACCTCTATTCAGGAATGGTCCAACCTACATATTGTCACCCAAATTCATAACTCGAGTGAAACCTTTCTGTGGAAATAAATTATGGCAGAGTCAGTAAAGTCATGAGGGGGAATGGTGTTTACCTGCCCTTTCGAACAGCTAGCCCAGACGAGTTAGCCTATAAGATTTTTCTTCTTCTTTGTTAGGGTTTGAGGGCAGTTGGCATTCTCCATGTCGCCTTACTGCCACCTTCTGTTTTGTTTCTGTTCACCCATTTTTTTAAATGTCAAGTCACCCATAAGAAATAATAAACACCACTTTCCTCCACAAATGCCTTTAACGTTGTGGTCTACCTGCTCTATTCTCCACAGGGGTGTCATGATTTCATGCCTTTAATGAATACATTTCCAGGCTCTGGTTAAAAAAAACCCTGAAGTTTGTTTCCCTAATATATATATTTTCTGATATACTGTATTAATCCCACAAGAGAAATGTTTGGCTCTGTATTTAATCCATTTAAAGTTGACACACACATTAATAGTGACTTGGAGCATTGGGCTGCCACACACTGGGGCCCCCAGTTAGGGGTTAGGTGCTCTGCTCAATCTCACTTCAGCCATCAAGGTGGAGGAAGAGAATCCACACATTTTCCTGCTTTTTGGGAATTGAACCAGCGACCTTTAGGTCCCAAACCCACTTCTCTAACCATTAGGCCATGTCTGCCCTCAGACATAGGTCAAGGTCAAGCCTTTCAGTGTGCTCATCACCCAAGAAATAATAACAAAAATGATTATATGGCAAACGACAGCACATGCACTCTGATTGGCTGTACAACGGTCCACAGTTTCCTCAGACGGACCTATTTTTTGGGCTGTCAGCACTTGATTAAAAAAAAAAAACTTGATAAAATGAAATTTTTTTTATTGCTTTTTAAAAAAAATATATTTATATATTTTTAGTTTGTATTCCTTTGCATTGAGAGAGTGAATGCAACTATCCTGAAGAGTTTGAGAAAGAGAAAGTGACTCGCTTGGTGCAAATGATGAAAAGAGTGACAGCCAGTAAGAGTTACGAAAATTCATCCCTGACCAAAAGAGTGAAAACACATACGGTGACAGAAGTACGTTTTAAATATACCTAGGCACAATTAACAAAGAGAATGTGGATATTATACTGTTGAGGAGAAAGGTCACTGGTGACCAGTGTTTGCACATTTTTGAATGTGTGACTTCTGTCCACAACGTTATCCATGAGATGTTTGACAATGCCTTGGCACCCATTGTTGATTTGTTTTCTTTCATTTACAACTCCAATAACTCGAAAACCCTAGCAAAGGATGTTTTAAGTTTTAAATCAGAATAATTACAAGTGATCACAGGTGGAAGCCAAGACTGATGCTGAATCACATGATTAATTGAAGGGATTGCATTTACAAGAAGAAAGCGCAAATGTGCCTATCTTTTTCTTTTCAGAACTAATAAACACTGATGTTTATTGTGTTAAATAAAGAATTATCTATTGTGTTATAATTATAATTATTATATATATAATCACTGCCTCTATTTTAGGTTTTGCTGTGCAGCTGAAGGAGGAAGACGAAGAGCAAAATGTGCCAGAGGAAATGCCAGAAAACACAGAGCATAATAAAGAAACCACCAATCAGGACTTTCACAGGGTCTTTGTATTAACAGAAGCAATCAACAAGGAGAAAACCACCAACAGTTATTTGTACCACTGCCCTCAATGTGAGAAGACTTTTGAGAAAGTGCGGCTTTTAAGAACCCACCTAAGAGTGCATACAGGAGAAAAGCCCTATGGGTGCTTACATTGTGGGAGGAGATTTTCTCATCTAGCTTCATTAATTGGTCACCGGAGAACACACACTGGAGAGAAGCCTTATCAGTGCTTTCAGTGTGGGAAGAGGTTTGCTCTTTCAGGCTCTTTAAAAGTGCACGAGAGAATCCATACGGGAGAGAAGCCGTACCAGTGTCTGCAATGTGGAAAGAGTTTTTCAACACCTGCATTTTTAAAAAAACACGAGCGCATGCATTCTGGCGAGAAGCCTTTCTGCTGCCTTCATTGTGGTAAAAGATTTTGCCACCCCAGCTCCCTAAAAGATCATGAAGGATCTCACACTGGAGGGAAGCCTTATAGCTGTGCTGAATGTGGCAGGCAGTTTTCGCACCCAAGTTCACTAAAAGTTCATGAGAGGGTACATAGTGGAGAGAAGCCTTACCACTGCACTCAATGTGGGAAGAGTTTTTCCCATCTTGCATCACTAAAGATTCATATTCGAATACATACTGGGGAGAGGCCATACCAGTGCTCCCAGTGCGGAAAGGGTTTTTCTTATGCAGGCTTATTGAAGGGTCATGAGAGGATACATACTGGGGAGAAGCCGTACCATTGCGTGCACTGTGGGAAGAGTTTTACTCAGTCAAGTGGATTAAAAGTTCATCAAAGGATACATACTGGAGAGAAGCCCTATCAGTGTTCAGAATGCGACAAGTGCTTTTCTCGTTCAGAGTCTTTAAAGATTCACCAAAGAACGCATACTGGAGAGAAGCCTTATCAGTGTGAACAGTGCGGCAAAGGTTTTTACAGATCGTGGTACTTAAAGGTACACCAGAGGGTACATACTGATGAGAAGGAAATTAGTTCTAGTTAAGTTTGTATTTATAGTTTGCTTTAGAGACCACTATTTATTATCTTCTTGACTGCTGTGAAGAGTTTTGATGCTTGGTTTGGCTGATCGTGTGATTGGTAGGTGAACACATGATCAGTCATGGGTGGTAGTACTCGGACGAAAAAACGGATTTGCTGAATTATCACGTCCGGAGAACAGTGGACCTCAGCATGGTAGCCACACTCATTCAAACTCGTCTCATTTAAACATTACATTTCTCACTTTGTATTCTACTTTGTGTGTGATCGTTCTTCCCAACCCTCTGTGCCTTTCTGAGCTTTCTTTCTTTCTTATAGCTAAGCTTCCTAGTGCACCGCCATGCTGAATCGGGCGGATTCGAATAGTAGCACCTGATTGATAAGTAGTGCACTAAAGCTGTGGTCGACACTATTATGTTCCATATTACTGTCTTCTTTTTATGGTTCTTAGAAAGCTGAGCTGTTTGCCTTTGTCAGAGGAAGCTAATTACGTCTGAGATGGTTCTAAACACTTTGGGATGTCAGGTGTAGTATGAAAATACGTTTATGTATTTAGAAACGTGCAGTGCGCATCTTTGTGTTTGTAAAGAAGTAAAAAGTGCATAGAAGTGTTTAAGGAAAGTCTCTGTTTGACAAAGACTATGAGTGAAGTGCTAGTGTGTATATACATACGCACACAGAGTCCTTTAAATATGCTTGCAGACTATCAAATGTAGGCAGTTTCCTCATGCTTCACAAAGGTTATCGTGTTAAATCTAGTGAGAGAGAGACAGTAGAACTTTATTTAAAAATTGATCACACGAGTGGTACCCCTTGCATGCCCACTTCATCTTCACATTTGAAGTAGGCCTTGAAGTCCACGTTTGTCACTGTAGAATCTTCAGCACTACATGTTCTTCATGCTACAAAACTTCCTGACTGTCATCATCACTCTCAAGGCTTGAGGTCTGCTTTAAGTGAAATGAAAGGCAAGCCTTCCCAACTCTCCTGTTATACATGAACATATGTATATTTTCATTGTCAGGTGGTTTTTACATACATTTTTGAAGTTACAACGTGCTAAAATCTGTTTGGGTTTGATAGTTTGCTTTAACAAATTTAAAAAGTCTGTTGTTTCCTTCTCATGAGTGCGTGAAATCATGGGAATAGGGTGTGAAATGTTGTTTTCATATAATCCAAAGATAATGGCAAAAAATACAGTATAGAGATATTAAACTAACAATATAAACCAGTGAAATTGTACACTAGGCGTATCTACACATAATACGAGCTCCAGTTACATACATCAGCCAAACATTGACTCATTTACACGAGCAAATGGTTTATTCATATGCAAAGTTGTTCCATATTTACTGTCGCATTTACATGAATCCTATGTGACTTCTCAAAGTACAATGTTTTCCCCCTGTGTCGATTTATTACTTATTCAAAAAGGAAAATAAAGTTTGTAATAACAATTGCACATTTTATTGTACAAAGACGTACATGATGTATGCAAGCTTTTATTAAGTTTGGGTTTAATTTCTCTTGAAATAAACAGTGATAAAATATTTTATTTTGCAACTGCGAACAATCAAGTTTCAGTTTTACTGGCTTTAGAGCATAAGCTACAACACACACTAGGATCTACTTTGCATATCTCTGTGATCTTGAAATGCTCTTAGTGTAGAATTTAAGGAAGAAAGGTGCTCAAATAGCATCTCAGACCACCCGATTTTTAAAAACGTTAATATGGGAGGCCAGCGAGACCCCCCCTGCAGGAGGGATGACATGATATGGTATAGTTTTAACTTCTCGTCATCAATTCAATTATGTTGCCAAATTTTCGGCTCATTATAACTCGTTATACATTCAGCAGTCACATGAAAGTACAGATATTAATGAATAGGAAATGCCCACATTGATTAATCAATACAACTCTTTGGATCTTGGGTTGATGTTTGCTCCCAGAGCACGTGTACCAAAATGTATGATATTCTGTCCACCCGGTTTTGAGGTCCATGTTTTCTGTAGGGTGGCACAGTGGCGTAGTGGTTAGCACTGTGGAGCTTGCATGTTCTTCCTGTGCTTGCATGGGTTACTCTGGTCCAAAAACATGTACATTAGGCTAATTGCCTGTTTGAAATCGCCCCGAGGTGTGACTGTGAAAGACTGTATGTATTGGCCCTGAAATGGACTGGCTAGCTGTTCAGGGTGTACCAAGACCCTTGAAGGATTAAGTGGTTCAGTGAACTAATGAATAAATTAATGCTTTTTTTTCTGTATTTGTGGCATGCTTTTGGATCAAGCTAAAAATCTCTGGTAGACTTATTCCTAAACATGGACTAAATATATCTACCAAGATGTTTGTGGTTGGAACTGTTGGTAATGAGTTGGGGCAATGTGATGAAAAACTTACTTGAGGCAGGCCATGTTTTTCGACCGATCTTGCCTTTTTATTATAGAATTGTGTATCTCAGTCCTCCGGACAACAAATAACATTAAACTGGCTCAGAGGAAGTGAGGCTCTAACCCTAAGATATTTGAGTCTGAGCATGAGTGTAAATAGGTGTACACATGTCTATTATTGTTTACTGGTTAATGAGTTCTGTGATCAGTAACACAGCAAAACAGATTAAAGTCAGGAAACAGTCAGTGAATTACTACATGTACTTAATTTGTTTGCAGTTGTGTTTTTCTGCTCCTGACAAAATATTCTTTCTTCGATTTAAAATAATGCATACCTTCTACATTGTTGCGTCTTTTTGGCTGTAGCAAAAGAAACACATTCTGTTTGTTTTATTTGTCTTTTTAAAAAGCATGATATTAGTGCAATGAGTGCTTTATCTAAAATCTGCCTAAAAATAATTGGCTATCATGATTTTTTAAGGATATTGTTATAACTATTTTAGCTATCACCCAACCCTGAATTTGTAATGTTTTGAATGTGTTCTGTACATGTACTTTTTTTTCTCTTTGTGATAACACTGAACACAAAATAAGTTCTGATAAAGCCTTATGTCTGGTGTAAAGAACACATATGTCTACTGTAACATTTAAGTGAAAAGATTTTTCTTCACTAGGATGACAGTTTAGCAAGATATAAGTGGTCACTTATCAAACTGTTAAAACCACAGGAGAGCTGAGCTTCTTTTTAAAGAAATGCAGTGTATTAATTTCTAATCTGTATTCTGTATCTGTATTTTAATTTTTGTATTCTAATTTCTAATTAATTAATACACAATGCTGGACTGGACTACATATATGTACTGTTGTCCCTGAACTTACTGTTTTCACATACTAATATCCAATTAAAGTAAAGTTTAAACAACATGTTTAATGTATGCTTTTTTGTAATAATTTGTTTATTTTATTATTACTTCTATGATTATAAATCATAATTCACCTTTAATCATGATACTGTCACTGATGTAATTATCTGTGATGCACTACTTTACTGTCTTACCTGTTTAGGAAGAGAATGATGTGGTTCAGGGGAGGCATAGTGGTTAGTCTGTCCGCCTCACTGCAAGAAGGTCCTGGGTTCAAGTCCCCGTTCACATGTTCTCACAGTGCATTTCGTCCCACAGTCCAAATGCACATTACACTAATCAGTTCTTTCAAATTGCCCCTAGGTGTGATTGGCCCTTCAATGGTCTGGTCACAAGTTCTTGGAGGTAGAGCACATATAACTTCAAAACGATTACAGACAATCATGCGCTTACTACAAAACACTAATAGGACACCATATATGGTCTTCAAATGAAGAGAATTGCTTTGACATTGAGTGAACCTGAAATGTCAAACCCCAGCCATCATAAGAGCTTCAAAGAAGAGGGCTTTATTACTAATTCACTCACATCCATGTACTATAGGACATCTTGTAACACGAGCACATGGGTAATTAAAACCAGTACCCATATCGAGCCTATTTGCTACATTGACTATAATGATGCATAAAATTGTGTTTTCAAACCCATATTTAGTGTTTCAAAAACCCAGATTAAATATTAAATATGAACTATAGAGCCTTTCCTAGACTAAGTGTTCTCTCAGTCATGCCCTGACTTAGCTAGTTAGCTGCTACTGTGGAAAATTATTGATAAAAATGTGCTGTGTGCTGTTCAAAAACACTAAAGTCTCATTTATGGTTTAATGACAGATAAAAGAGTCTTTGAATCTTAGAATCTTATAAATGTGACAAAAGTTTAATTTAAGTAAAACTTTTAATTTGACATCAAATTCCGTTTGCTCTTTTTGTTTTTCTTTAGCCTTTTAAATTATTGTTTGCGTAACGATGTTAAATGTGCATGTGTGCAGATTTCTGTACCTTTTATATGTAAAATCAAATTATTTGTGTTTGTTTGTTTTGCAGCCTTTGTGGTGCTTTATTTGGGATTCCGCCAGGTAAATACTGGCTGATGCCGTGCTCTTATTTTGAAATGTGTAGCCCGGAAGTTTTCCTTTCACGCCGTGGTTTTATAGAAACCAGGGTTAGCAGGCTAATGTTAAGTTAATGTAACTCATCCTAACGTTATTAGCAGAGTTTGCAATGGATAAAGAACAGTTACCCAGACTGGAAGATCAAGGTATATAAATACATGTCGTTTATTGCTTCTTTCGCTTATTACTCATGCTTGCTGTAAGTGAACTGATATCCAGTGTTGGTGAAGTAATTCGCCAAAGCAGGAAGACATTTTAATTGAGATTAGCTAAAATTAATTTTCCAAACTAGTCTGCATAATTGTGAAACTTAGGTTGCATTGTGATTAGAGTGAATAAACTTAGATTTATCTCTCTTAAGAGATTTCACTGTGTTTTGTATAAACACAACTGGAAGAGGAAATTAATTAGCAGTATGAAGTATTTAGTTTAATTTTATTACTTTCTATATTGAACACTTTATATGTTTATGTGAGGAAGCATGCAGTGTTTTATTGTGTTGTTTTTCCTGTACAGGGTTCAGACTTCCTCTGTCCTCTGTCCGCCTGTTGGTTCCTCCTCTGCGTTTGATGTCTGCCTTCATGTGGCAGGTGCTGCAGCAGAAAAACGTAATGCAGTATGGGAAACTGGAGGAGTTTGTCTCTATGGTTACAGAGACAGTACCACACCTGCTAAGTTACAGGCAAAGAGTTCAGCTCATCCTAGGATTAAGGGCACGGGTGAGTGTAAACAACTAGAATCAGCATCTTGACTACTGACAGACTTGTCAGCTGTCTGATACCATTTTTACACCACTTGTCCCGAACTGGTGCCTGTGCCAGTCTGGTTTGATGTTTATTGGAGCCAGCTTAGAGCTTCATCATTATATCCCTTTTGTCTTTCCTAGTAATGCAAAGTGAAGCATAACAGCAGTAATAATGGCAGACAACTGAATTAGATAGACTAATGTAGGCAAGTTTTCTTATGCAGTAACACAACTTGTAAATATGGCCTTATTGGTCATAATAATCGTGCCCCAGCAGTGTTGGTGCCACTCTCTAAGCCAGTTTTTTAAGCAGTGTGCTGGTTCTTGGCTTCCGGTATGTGTGGTGTGATAACTTTTGGCACATGATGGCTGGCTGCTGATACTGTGGAAAGGACTTCAAGGCTATGTATTCCTGTCCCCCAACCGTTTGATCACTACTAATTTTTCTATGTTTTTTTATCAGAATCAGATCCCACAAAAACGACATATGTAAGAAACTGAGGTCTGATTTGACCTTTGCCTCCGCACAATCCTGAAAAGTGAGCTGTTGAGTGTTGGATTCTCCCAATACAGGCTATTAATAAGAAAATAACCCAAGAGAGCAAAGATTTTACTGCTTGTTGTTTTGTTGGGAGGCTTGAAACTCCCTCCCTGTCAGTCAGAGGGACATTAACTGTCATGTCTCACCGTGATCTCATGTATGCAGAAGAAGGCAGATTTTGATTATCTCAGAATGTTTTAAGTTGCACTAAGATTTAGGTGTCTGGACTCACAGGTCTCACAGGAAGTATGATCTTGTCCACTGACCTTGGTTGGCAGTTGTGCGTTTTGATAGCTATAGGGAGATAAATGTTATGTAACCACATTAGGGAGAAAAAGGGATGAAACAATCATACAAAAAAAAACTTTTTTCCTAAATAATAAATAAACAAACAAACAAACAAATAAATATGTTGAACAATTAAAAAATGAGCATGTATTGTTAGAAAGCAAACAGAAAAAAAAATAAGTAGTTAAAAGAATATTTGTCTTGTTTTGATTGTTTTTTCAAATAATTTTTATTTATTCCGTTTAAGATGATTTTAGAGATGTTACGCAAGCCGGAGGATGTGAAACTTGTCCTGGTCCAGTTGGACAGAATGAGACTTCCTGATATTCCAACTGAATGTCCAGTAGTGAGTAAATTTCTGCAGAGATCAGTCCACGTCTTCAGCTTTGTGTCCATTCACCATTTAGAAAAGATGTACAAAAAGATGTTCCACTTTTCTCCTGATCTTTAAGGATGTAGATTCGGACTTGGAGCTCTCTGTGTCTAACTTTAAGGCACTTACCTTTGCACTGTTGAAGGATCCTACAGAAAAAGCTTATTTCTTCCAGGTGTGTAAACAAAGTATTATTTACCTCTCATTGTTTATATCATGTACTGATACATATACTGATTAATTGACAGCAGAATGCTGATTCATTCAAAACAATATTTCTCCCTTTTTTACCTTCCCCTTATTAATTTTCTGGTGAAGGAGGTGTTTCCTGTGGAATATGGCCCACGGTATGACACGGCACTGAAGGAACTAATGTGGGAGCTGCTGACCTGTCTGGAAAGACTCTTTCCTGTTCCAGACTTTACAAAGGTACATTCTGTGTGCAATATTTATTTCATTTCTTAACCAATCATGTTATAACATTTTTGAGACATGTCATAGATGTCTTAGGAAGCATGCAAGCTCAGTAGGATTACATAATTGGGTGCTTTAAAGAGGGTGCCAATCTATTTATCCTTAGTATATACGACACGGGAACAGCACAGTCTGATTGCTCTGATAAAAAGACATTATTCTGAGTGTATAACAATTGAATCAGAATGATGGACACTCACAGTTTGTCACAGTCGCCTGGTTCAGGTGGCATCATTATTATCACACTTTAAAGTGAGAAAATAAACCATAAAATTTTTCTTTGTTGTGTTTCTATGTAGTATATACTAAAACACCCTTAGGGAGCATGGTTTGTTTACATTTCTGTGTAGTACGTACTAGGCTCTGAATGAGTAGTCTTAAAATTGATGACGTTAGCTACATAGCGCTTATCTATTTGTGCTCAAAGCGCACAGAGTTCACATGACCTGCCTCCGTCATAGTTAATATTTGTGAAAATCATCTTTTGGTTTGCTTTTCTTTGTTTGCATGTTGTATATACTAATTTTTTTTAAAGAGTTAGAGAGGCCATTACACAACTCTTGCCATTACACAAGCATGTGCTCAGAACTCTTTTTATTTTGCTTATATTCTCAACAGTTATGCATCTTAAGCTTGGTAGATTTTGCTGAATTGAACAGGGACAGCTACCACGCCTTTGGTGCATAATTGCTGATTAGTGTTACAAAAACAAAACAAAACATTGTTTTACCTCTGTTGTTACAAAGCACTGACATTACAGTATCCTTCAAAACTGTTAAATATATATACCTTTCAATAGAAAACTTTACCAGCATAATAATTCTTCTTTTTTCTTGTTAATTGGAAGAATTACGCTCACTTGGGTTATGTGTCTGAAGAACAATTACTTGTGAATTTCATTTTACGATAGGAATTTTAACTTGAAGCCAGCGCTACTGTCTGAGGCCTGATATTATAGAAAATGAGCACATTCAGAACATTCCTTCCAATCAGATTTCATGATTCAGCAGTACTTTGATGTGTTCAAAGCCTTGTGTTAATACCACAATATTAATCAAAAGAACATTAGTACTGATTTTCAATAAACTGAAGGAAATGAAATGTGTTTTAGACTTTATCTTGGCTTATTCCTACCCCTGTTGGTCTGGAGGAAAGCATGCAGTCTGAACCCAATGACCTGAAAACACTGTTTCAGCAGCACAAAGTCATCTGCAGCACGGACCATCAAAACTGGGCCAAAGGTTCCACTTTAGGTGACGTGTATTATTAACATGAACCTCTGTGCTTTGGTTTATTTTTTGGACAAAACATCTGAAGTATCAACACGCAATCAGTGTAAATGTTCAATTTTATATTTAAAATGTAGTCAATTCATTTATGTTTTCCTTCTTTTTACTTGGGCATACAGGTACTCCCTCTGCTAGCTCGGGGGATTGTATCATTTCCTCGCTTTCTGTCCCTCCATCGACACGCATGGTGGTCGCCTCTGAATCCATAGTGTACCACATCCAGCCCACTATTCTGAACCAGAGTACTCTTAGCCAGTTGGGCTCTGAGGCCATCATTGTGACTGATTACACCGAGGTTGAGTTGGGTGGTAATGAAATGGCTGATGAATCGGTGGACAGGTGCATCGAGGTGCACACCGAGAACAGCTCAGTGGTGACAGTCCTCAGCAACCAAACTGCTGTAGAAGAAGAAGAAGAGGAGGAGATGATTCCAGGAAACCAACATGGAGAACCTCTCAAAGAACCATTAAGCAGTACAAACAGTGAGAAAAAGAGGAGCCTTTGTGAGAAATCAACACAATGTGACATCAGAGACGGAGATGAATTAGCCTCCCTGTGTGATCTCAGCACTATGACTAATGAAAATACGGCAACTCCAAAAGCTGAAGCAACTGAATCTGACGAGGAACGACAAAATACAGAGCTTCAGGAGAGAGAGAAAGATGCATTGCCGACTTATGTTTGTCAGGATGATGATCAAGAACCTGAGACTGCTCTTGAGAAGGGTAAGAGCTTGCCTTTATCCAACAAGCCCCAAGCATTACCAGAGAGAAGGGGGCGTGGAAGACCAAGAAAGAATGTGGTAGCACCAAAAGTGGTTCGAAACGAGAAACGAGGGAGACGGCTCAAAGTGGAGGAAGCGGCAGAGAAAAGGTAAAGACCCACAGTTTTTAGCCTTTATCCATTCGTTCCGTTAATAGTGGGATATGAACTGTTTTATTAATTAATTGTCATCTCGCTTTTTAAACTGTATTTTTTAGGAAAAATGAAGACAGTGAAGAAAAAACAGGTAAAATAACAGAATATACATTCACAATAAATCATGACTCATCCTAAACCTCTTACATGATGCTCAGTAGCAAATATGTTCCTTTTATCTAATCAGCGTGCCGTGTGTATACACTTTGCAGATGTGTACACATCTTCAGGACAAAATTAAAAAGTCACAGCCTTTGATCACATTTAGTATGTGTTATCAGACAAGTCTTATTTTTATCGTCATAGGTAACAAAACTAGACCACAGTGGTTCAGACGCTCCTGCCGAAAGGACCACTTCATAATATGCCAACATAAAACAAGCACAGCTTTGAAAGCCCCAGCTGCAGCGTGCGGCAAGTAAATGTCTGGAAACCTAATATACAGTTTTGCCTCAGTGTCCTTGAAAAGTAGGTCAAGGTCACTCTTACACAAACTTATCCTAGCACTCGTAGTAGTGAGCCAGCAAACCAAGTTTGAAAGCCCCAGCTTCAGCACGCGGAATATAAATGTCCGGAAACTAAAGTGCGACAGACAGACGGAACTGGACGGAAAAATTCTTCAGTTCAGGGATTGTTCCCTCCCCCCATTTAAGTACTAAGGGGATACTCATTTTGCAAGTCATTAACTATTACACAACATATTTATGTAATATTCAGTCTGTGTAATTATTAAAAGTAAGTCAAGTAAATTAGCATATTAATTAATGAAACATTTTACACAAAAAAATGTTTTATGTGGATTGTTCCTCATCAATGTAGTCATGGTGTTTACGCTTCTTTTAGATGGAAAGTCCAAGACAGTGGAAACCGGACACAATGGTATGGACACTATAGTGTCATCTCGTGACCAAAGTCCCCCAAGAACCCATAAAGCTGAACTCCCAGAAAATCCTCGTGCCCGTTACGTGTGTGACACTTGTGGTCGCAAGTTCACACGCACATCCGATGTCCGGCGCCACCAGTTGACCCACACAGGTGAGCGTCCATTCCGTTGTGCACACTGTGAGAAGACATTCCAGCATGCGTGGGACCTGACTAAGCACTGCCGAAAGTTTCACGGTGAAGCCACGTTCTCTTGCTGTCTGTGTCCGAGCCAATTCATCAATTTCCGGGCCTTGACCGCGCACCACAAGAAGAGCCATGCCGGCGAGCTGCCCCACTACTGCTCCATCTGCGGCCAGGCCAGTCCCAGCGCGGCTGCTCTAGTACAGCATCGTAAAACGCACAGCGCCACCCAACAGTACCTCTGTGAACAATGTGGTGAAGGTTTTGACACCCTCCTGCAGCGTTCAGTTCACAGACAGAGCCACCGCATGCACCGCAAGTTTAAATGTCCGCAGTGTGACAAGACGTACTCCCGACAGGCCGACGTCAAGCGTCACCTGCTGAGCCATACTGGTGAACGGCCACATCAGTGCAACCTGTGTGGAAAGAGCTTTGCGCTCCGTGCCGGCCTCCAGAAGCACCAACTCACTCATACGGGTGAGAGGCCTTTCCCATGCCCTCACTGTCCCAAGGCATTCAACCTGCTCTCCATTATGCGTCGACACGAGCGCATGCACACAGGAGAGCGGCCCTTCCTGTGCTCACAGTGTGGCAAGCGCTTTCTGTCGCTTGGAGAACTCCTCAAGCACGACAAGTCACACACGGATGCCAGGCCACACTTATGCAGTCAGTGCCAGAAGAGCTTCAAGTCCAAGCGGGCGCTGCGGGAGCACGTTCTCAGCCACAGTGGTACCCGCCCATATCCCTGCAGTTACTGTGGCAAGAAATTCTCCAAGCCTTTCGCCTTGAACCGCCACCATTTGATGCACACGGGTGAGAGACCCTTTGCATGCTCACACTGTGAGAAAACCTTTCTGACGTCTGCCGAGTTGGCTTTGCACAAACGCGTACACACTGGAGAGCGGCCCTATAAGTGTCCCGAGTGCCCGTGGAAGTTTCGGAGCTCCTCGGAGTTGGCACGTCACAGGCGCACACACGGCCAGCAGAGGGCGTACACCTGCACCTACTGTCAGAAAATATATGCTAGCACATCCAAACTGAAAAATCATATGCGAATACACACAGGGGAGGACAACAACAAGTGCCCTGAAGATATTAGTCATACAGTGGAAGTCACGATGTAATGTATTTAATATTGCCCGTATACAGTATTTGTTCTATTCCTAAACCTATAGGGTGTATGAGCAAACAGCAATGTTTTCTTCATCTTATATTATTCTGAAGCAAAGAGTATGTGAGGTATTCTTTACTTACAATAATAATTTAGTTTGCTTTCACTGCACAGTTGTAAATAAAGATGATAAGGATAAGTAAGTAGTGTTGTGCTGTTTTTTCTGTATTATAGCAATATGCATCATCAAATACAACTCTGAATTTTGTACAAAGTGAAATCAAACAGTGAGGAAGAAGAGTGCTTTGATGCTTTGCTGTCTCAATTAAAAGCACTCTCAGGCTAGTACAAATACAGTATATCAAGGATTAAGAGGCTTAGATGCTGTTTGAAGATGTTTGGATAACCAGCCAAGTTCATTCCTCAAGTGCCTTAAGGAGCCTTGATGCATGTTTTCCTTGTATCTTAAGGAATGTTGGGTTCAGTACCAAGTTTATTTGTCCTATACAGGTAACAATGGAACATCACTACCGAGTCTCCTCAATATAGTACGAGACAAATATTGCACATAAAGAACACAAGATAAAATATATACGGCAAAAAACCCCTATATAATAAAAAAATATAAAATATAAGGTTAAAAAAAGCTATAAATAGGAGTAACATCTATAAATATGTAAAAAAGTTTTATGAAGGAATGATCTATATGTGGTTTTGAGTATGTTATCGAACAAGATTAACTTCTGGAGATCTTACATAATATACTGCTTTCTTTACTCACATTTTTCTGTGACATTTAATTTTTTAGAAAAGTTATGTTTGGAAATCTAATCTTTTGTACTGCCTCAGTAAAACAGAATTAACAAAATATAGGGTGATTTTCAGTTTTGCACAGTCTGGTTCCCCGGTTTCCTCCCACAGTCCAGAGACATGCAATAGGCTAATTGGCTGCTTCAAATGTCCCATATGGTGTGAGTGCTGGCCCTGAGATGAAAGCCTTCCTTCGACAAGAGTCGGCTGAGATTCTTGTGACCCTGACATGAATAAGCGGAACAGCGGGTAAAGTGGTGCAGTGTGGTCATCCGGGCGAATGATGGCGCTGTGGAAAACCTTGAAGAAACTTCCTCCTAAAACATCCGGTATTGTGAATGGGTTGTTCAACAGCTCGGTGAATTTCATGTGTTGTTACGAGGACTTTAAAAGCCGTCATAAAGGCTGGTATAATAAACACAGAAATTACTCCTCGTGTCCTGTTTTAACTTTGGATTGGAGTTTGGAGCTGCGTGAAGAAGTTTATTTAGTTCTGAAGATTATATAATTATAATAATAATAACAATAACAATAACAATTCACCCAGCGACTCAAGCCTGGCTGTACGGATGGAAGTGGAAGTCTCAAGACAGGAGGACAAGAAGGGTAACTAACTGTTGTTAAACAACAACGAAAGGCAAATTTCATCATTAAAAAACCCCGATAATGGCTGCCTAAAGATTGAGCTATTGGTTATTTTAAGCAGTTAAATAGGAAGTTAACGAGAGCAGTTTAGTGCAGAGGGAAAGTCAGTGTTCAGGAAACTTCACTCAGGATGTTCCCAAATCAACAAAATTTGACATGGTAGTGTGGTTCTACAATGAAACTGAGCACTCAGATAACGGGATGAATCAGTGCAAAGTGTGAGATGAAAAACCAGAGAGAGTTGAACATGATCTAGGTTACACTGAGAAGAAAGCAAAGAAACAAGATGCAGAAATGTTTCATTATATATTCACAGAGCGCCTCAGGTCTCTCCTGATGTGAGGAGGCCACCGAACTGATAAAATACTCAATTCAGAGTATCAGTTGATTCCTTACTATTGATACTGACACAGGAACTACTAAACGGAATTTGTGCAAGTTTGTGTTTCTGGATGAAATGAAGATATCAAACATCTCTGATAGAAGTCTTGGGCAGACATAGTTTGGATATGGGAGCTGAAGGGACCTTGAGTAGGGTATTATAGCTCACACACACACACACTCACTCACACACTTTCACACACATTTGCTTAACCTGTCTCATTCATTCATTTTCTGAACTGCTTAATCTTAATTAGGGTTGTGGGGAGGCTGGGGCCCATCTCAGGGCAGATACACCTTGGGCACCTTGCCAGGTCATTGCAGGGCAGAAACACACTGACGGTGCAACCTACCCTTTTTACGGAAGTCAGCAAGGGTTCTTTTACATACCTCTCACCACAGACAATGAGAGACAATGGCCGGCCTTTGATAACCTGGTTAGCCTCACTGGGGGAACAGCAGTGACAACCTGGTGATATTGGGGCTCGAATCCCTGATCTTCAGATGAGTAATCCCCATCTCATCCATCTCTGGATTTAGGCAGGGTACACCCAGAACAGCTTGCCAGACCATTGGAGGTCCAACACACAGACTATTGACACTTCACACCTAGGGGCAATTTGGAACAGCCAATTAGCCTAATGCCCGCACGAACACAGGGAGAACATGCAAACGTCAGACAGAAACTGTCTGACGCCTGGGACTTGCTTGTTAATACTGATGTTTACACCACAAACCTTGCGTTTTAACCGTTTGGGCCCAGTGTTAGAGCCGGGATTACATTTAGCTGTCTGAGAAAGTTCTGAATAAATTGTATATTTTCCATGTTTCATTTGTTGTATTCATGTTTATTAGATGTGCATTTAAATTTAAATTTTAATTCCATTAAAAACAGAACATGGCCAGGCAAAGATTTTCAGTTATAGATTCTGAAAAAGGGTGTAGCTTATTAACAAAACCCCCAACTTCACAATACAATACCAGATGAACTGCCCCAGCCACCTATATGTACTATGGTGGATGAAATGGGATGTGAGGTTTTTTGTCTTTGACTCACTGCAGATGTCTATGCACAGTCCATGGGCTTTCATTGAGGTTGTTTTGTCAGTTGTGTGATTTTTAGGATTGCTTTTCGGGTTTAACATATGTTCTTATTACGTGTACATCTAGAAAAGTTGGGCATGTGGGGGGGTTAGTGGAAACAGTTTTCTCAGATTTCCTAAAACCCAGAAATGCAAGAAAGGGTGGAACTTGATGTAAAATAATCAATAATTGTGTATTTTTCTTGAAACCTCTGTCGCACTCATATTTTTGTTTTCATTAACAAAACAGTAGCATCACCGGATATCTTTTTCCCCTGCCTAAATACGTCAAGACCTTAACTCTGCCGATACACCAGATTAGGGACCATCATGGTGGAATTGCCCTAGTGCTTTTAACATTCCAGATGTAATTTTATTTTGTAAATTTATTCCAAACTAGCAGCAGTACCCGCTTCGTTGGGTTTCACGCTCACAAGTGTCCATTTCACTGCAATCTTTTGTCTACCCTATAGATTATTGTGTTGCCCTACAGCACTTTATGGTAACATGCTGACGTTTGCCAGTTAAGTTATTTTTTTATGGAAATGAAGACCATTATTTTGCAGCATGTTATACAAAACAAAAAGCACACATGCTTGTAGAGTAAGGTACTTTGTCTTAGCCTATATATAAAGTCCATGTTTTGTGTATATAAACTTCTGCCATTCTGCTTCGTATCGAAAAATACATGCTCACATTAACTTCCGGAGATTAAACTGCACTAAGTGGGAAGGTTTTTGTGTGTGTGGTGGCAAGGAAAAGCTCTGAGAAGACATGAGGAAGAAACCTTGACAGGAACTAGACTCAAAAAGGAACTTGTTGTGCTCCAAGTCACGCCGAAGAGTACAGTTCTAAATCATTTCCCTAATATAACTGTATACTGTACATTTAAAAAGAAATTCTCCTCAGAATGTAAGCTTGAAATGTACTGTGTCCCTAGTGCTCCCTTGAGATTAGAATTGTTCATAGTGATGTATGATGTGTACCCTTTGTTTCAGATCTTCTCCCCCTGCCCTCTCTGCGCCTCCTGGTCCCACCTCTGCGTCTCATGTCAGCGGTCCTATGGCGGGTTGTGCAGCAGCAGGATGTAATGCAGTATGGGATGCTGGCAGATTTTGTGTCATTGGTTACTGAAACTGTACCGGAGCTCTTTAATCCCACACATGTGGTTGAACTTGTGCTGAGCTTGCGTGCAAAGGTGACACAATTAGCATAAACGCTTTTGCCTCAGATTTGAGATGAACATTAAGTTTATATTAACACCTGGTCCATTTTTTTTACATTTCAATTCTTTACCATTTCATTTGAATAAGAAAAATTCTCCTTCTTCCTCTAGTTAATTCTGGAGCTGTGCTATAGAGATGAACGAGTGGACGCACATTTAATCCAGCCTCATCTCAGCAGCATTCAGTCGGTTCTTCCTCTGCGCAAACAGGCAAGTCCACGACTTTAACCTAATAATAGAAAGCAATCATTTCATCTACACATTACATATCAGTTCCTGTTATTCATTTGTGAGAGTTTAACCATTATCCCTGCTGCTGTTTGGTCGTACAGGTGGGGAGCGCTGCGGTCGATGCGAAAGGGATTCACTTTGTGGAATTGGTCGAAACACTAATCAAGGACACTGAGCAGAGAGAGCATTTCTTCCAGGTCAGAACTACTTTTAAGCTACACATGAGCAGTTTATTAATATTCCGATCAATAAATCACTCAGGTGTTTAGGTTTCTGCTGTAGTTACAGTATAGTGAAATATTCTATTCATACCCTCTGGGATATGAACAGTCGTGCATTCTGATTGGCTGATGTACTCCTATGAAATGACCTCATATAGGTCTGATCACGAAATTGGCACACGTTACACACTGACTTCTACCAATCCAAGTAGCCTGTTCTTCAAGGCATGCAAATCTTGATAGAGAAGTTTATTATTAACTGTGGTGTATTTCATCAGATTTGAATCGTCATACTAAGAATTTGATAATGCTGTCCCTTCCAGTATTATTATCCCACATCTACCACGGTTTAATGCGTATTGATTAATTCTAATACATTAAGAAATGGGAAAAAATATTTTTTGTAAATCTGCGTAAAATCTCCGGTCAGTATCACACATTTCACTATTAGTTTTCTATGTACCATTAATTGGTACGTCACTGCAGGAAAAAAAAGGAGGCAGTCACGACTTGTGCTAACAGGATCAGGCCTCAGAGTTTTCAGCATTGCCGGCAGTGAGACTATCATTAGTAGAGTGCGTAAAGGAGAAATGTGGAGAGACTCCACCACTTAGGGTTACCTTTAGCCAAGAGAAATACATATTGTAAGATGAGCACATTGGTAGTTAAAACTATTTTTAATTTACTATATAATTATTATTTTTTACTACATTGTATATGCTGTGTGGCGAAGGTATCTTGCACTCTGTATGTGTCCCAAGTTAAAGGATTGTGTTCCTCAATTTCCATATTAAACACACAACCACACACATATTTTTGTGGTTTAAAAAAAGGCAAACTTTACTAGACTAGAAAGTAATCACAAGAGTATTATTCCAGAATTTCAACACCAGTTTTGAGAGTACTTGTGTACAGTATGACTCTTCTTTCTTGTTGCTCTTTGTAGAATGTGTTTCCTGTGGAGTTTGGATCCAACTATGACTCCGCCCTTCAGGCTTTGATGTGGGACTTCCTGTCTCGGCTGGAGCACTTCCTGCCAGTGCCAGACCTTCTTCAGGTATGAAGAATGAGCAACATTAGAGTCTATGCATTTTGATACTTTACCGGGTACGCTGTCCCCCCCAATGTGTCTCATGAACTACAAGCTCTATAATGTTACAGACAAGGGCACTACCAGCCTGTGACATCCCACCTGCAGAACCTTAGGCACTGCTTCTAGTATTTTAAGACCGCCCATCACAGATGGGGTGGGAAGTGTTCTTTTTTTTTCTCTGTCTCCCAATCTGGTGGTTTAAGCAGAATAAGTAAAAAAAAAAAATGGCATGTATCACCAATAAACTTTCACAATGTCCCAATATACTCAAAAGACTGATTGAGTTTGATTTCTGGTTTCATCTAAAGTCACAAAAGTGGTATTGTTTGATCATTGTATCCAGCTATAAAATTGTACACATAGAGAGTAGTGGCAGAGACCCAGCACATATGCTCAATAGCGCTCATAATCCAGCTATTATACTTCCAATGCAATAAGCACCAGCCGCTAGCCTCAGGTTATTGTTTTCACCCCCAGTGAGCTGATTATATAGTCCTCTGCATTTAAATCCCTATATAGTGAATAGGGGGTACTGAGTGAGTGAGTAATTGCAGACACCGGGGGTGTCTTTGTGCATTAGGTCTTTAAATTGAATGCCAAGTCCCTTTGGCTTAAATAAATTTTGCCAGTTGAGATTTTTCACAAAGTGTTCATTAAATATCTCTGTATCCATTTGTTTTCAGACTGTGGCCTGGCTCCGTTCAGACTCTTCTGCTTTGAAAGACTGTGAGGAAGCTATCAGTAATCCAGATAGCTTGAGATCACTGCTCCATCACCATAAGTGCCTTGGACATCTGGACGCATGTGGTGGGTAACTGTAAACATAAACCAGAGATGCTTCCAGGTTCCCTAAGGATTACGTATTAATTAGAGTGTGGATATTAGAAGTGTGTAGTTAAAGTATTAAAAATAGCAGAAGATTCAGGCTGTGATGTGATCTGGAGTCATGACTATGTTTATTCAGTAGTATTTCAGCTGCTGTGTTTTTTTTGGCACCCACCACTGGAATCCATGTGCCAACTCATCTAAAATGCTCAGTTAGTTTAAGTCAACCTGACAAGTTCTTTCTGATTTTCCTGCTCAGTCTCGACATCGTCGTTGCAGAGAGTAAGTGACTGCATCCCAACAGCTCTGTCTGGCAAGAGAAACCTTGTGACTCAGAAGAACTCAGGCGATAGTCTAAATCCATCTGTTCCCAATGAGATTCCCGTGTGTGTGATGGACGGAACTGATATTGAGACAGTCGTGGTCACATCTGAATGGGCAGAGATTGAGTTACATGCGAATCAGACCAGAGAGGATAGTAGTGAGGATGTTGTTGATTTATCTTCTGCTGCTGACTGCGATCAGAAGGGGTCACGGTCTAACATGAACACAGAGGGAGGTGAAATCCAGATTGAGAAGATTGATTTCGGAGAATCTGCACTCATGCCTAACACACATTTGGGGTCTGCAGCTTGCACTGAGAAGAGGACTGTAGAAGCAGAACAACTGGATCACAGTGCTGAGGAGGGACTAAGACGGTCCTGTAGTGTCACGTCTGCTTCGCTGGAGCCTACACTCACAGGGCCTATAACTGCTACTGACGGAGCTGAAGTCTTCACCGTCCCCGCTGGGACACGCAGATCAGCTCGGAAACCTAAGACTACATGGAAGTTGAAACTGGTAAACCTTCAAAAGCAGAAACAGAAACCCGGCGTGGTAACCAGACAAAAGCGAGAGAGAAAACCACTTGCACTTATGAGAAACTCAGGAACTGTCACAGAGATGGATGGAGAATGTCTCACCACTGATAACAGGACTTACAGGTCAGTGTGAATGCGTGTCTGTGTGCGTGTGTGCCAAAAAGAATCACTCCCTTCGAAATATTTACATTCTGTTACCCTGAAATGAAGGAACACACAGATATTTTTCCAGCTGCGTTTACTCAATATATAATAGCGTATAATAGCAACTTTCTAGCAGTGGCATGGAGGCGCAGTGGTTAGCATGTCTGCCTCACAGCAAGAAGGTTGGGGTTCGCATGTTGTCCCTGTGCATGCATGGGTTTCCTCTGGGTACACTGGTTTTCTCCTACAGTCCAAAAACATCTACATTACACTAATTGGCTGTTCCAGATCTGTTCCCTTGGTGAGACTGTGAGTGTGAATGGTTGTATGTGTGTTGGCCCTGCCATGGTCTTGCGAGCTGTTCAGGGTGTAACCTGCCAATGCCCAGAGACGGCTGAGAGAGACACAACCTCCCCGCGACACACAATACCAATCCCCACATCCAGCCCCATCCTTTAACCATCTTAATGACTTAAATCTGTTGTAATATGTTACGCAGTCAATTATTCATCTAGTATGAAGTGGTTGTGGACTAACAGTTTTCTAATTTTGTTTGTTTTAAAGGGAAGGTGCTGAGCTGACTGTATCTCCTGGTCTTGTCACAAGTGACAGAAATACAGGTTAATTCTAGTCATTCTGTTGTTCCATGTTACCATCCAAGTTTCTAAAGATTCTAAGATAATGGACTTTTGCTACCAGTAATGGTTTAAAACAGGTCTGTGATTTATGATAACAGATATTTTTGTCCTGTATCCACCCCTCAGGAAAAAACAAGCATTTTAATTCAATGAATAATGTATTGAAATATTGTGAACACACAATAAGCACATTTAGACTTAAAACACTGAACTTGTGTATAGAACTAGTCTAATTAGGGCAATATAAATAAATATAATAGTTACATAACTATTAATCTGTTATTGTGCACATATAGTAGTTTCATCGTATAGAAAACTCAGAAAAAAATTCAATAATCTTAATGAATCACTTAAATATGTAATATATGGAACGTTAATGTAACCATAAAATACTTTAGACTTGTTCACTTGTATAGGAACCGAACTATGCAATGACAACACTGAACGTAGTTAAAAAAAAACAGAAACAAACTAATAGTCATTTATTGACCACCACAAACACTGATAATAATTTATGAGCAATTCTCACGTCAGTCTCCCAATTAATTGGTCGGGCCTGACATGTGACCTACAGTAAATTTTAATACATTTTATTTGTGGTGTGATTAACCTAAGCACTCATCTTTATGGAAGGCTGGTAAGTGTATTTTTGGTAATCCATATGTTAAACAATATGAAGTAGTCAGACTGTAATACCAGCTGACTATGCACATTATTTTTAATATCTTATTGTTAACAGATTTTTGATGGATTTTTACTTACCTGTAATCAGGCATCGGAAAATTTGCCATAAACTGGAAAGAACCCGTCGTCAAAGCATGCAAAATTAAATGTTTTAATTCAGTAATCTTTTGCATACACAACAACAACAACAACAACAACAATAATAATAATAATAGTAGTGAAAATCTCACTGACAAACTTTAAAATCATTATCAGATGGTTTTCTATTTCTTCAGAATATGTCAGGAGTGTGCCACCATTGTTTGGGTACGTGAGAAATTAAACTGAGATTGAGAAGATTTTGATGAATGTCCATGAAAATCGATTTGTCCAAGTACACTCAGAAATGGTGCAGTGTGGAAGAATCAAGGATAGTCTGGGTTTAATTTTGTGATTACTGCTCACTGCCTACATTGTGACAACTGTAATGCTAAGTGTTTTTGAAACTGTTTTACAGAGCTCTCCTCAAAGCCGTTCACCTGCCCTCACTGCACATTCACACACATTCAGGAGCGCTATGTGAAAAGTCACATGAAAAAAGTCCACCCGATTTCATCAGCCACCGAGAAAGTGCCTCACGTGTGCCAAGTGTGTGGCAAAGGCTACCGCTACCCGGGCATGCTGAAGGCGCATGAGCGCAGCCACACGGGCGAGCAGCCCTTCCAGTGTACCGCGTCTCACTGTGGCCGCCGCTTCTCCTACATTCAAGCTCTACGCCGCCATCGTCTAGTACACAGTCTCAAAAAGCCCCCTCAGATCCCCCCTGATGAGAGTCTACCAGATGCTGAGCCTGCAAAGGGTGAACCTCAGAACGAGGAACCCTGGATGTATACCTGCCTCTACTGCAGTGAGAGCTTCAGCTCACTCAGTGCTCGCCGAGAACACCACAAAACACATCCTGAGGATGACCTCAAGCGCTGTAACGACTGCGGCAAGAGGCTGAGCTGTCAGGCGGCGCTAATCAGGCACAAGCGAGGTCATGTAGGTGAGCGGCCACACAAGTGCCTGCTCTGCAGCTCCAGCTTTGTATGTGCCACAAGCTTCAAGCGCCACATGCTTATGCATCAGCCCGAGAGGCCATACCGCTGCACCTGCGGTAAAGGCTTCATATACAAAGGCTCTCTACTCTCCCATCAGCGGACTCACACAGCCGAGAGACGCCACAGGTGTTCTAAGTGCAACAGATGCTTCCTTTACCTGGGAGAGCTGAGACAGCACGAAAGGACACACTCGGATGAGAAGCCGTACCTGTGCCCGCATTGTGGCAAGAGTTTTAAGAGAGAGAGGATCCTCCGCGCACACGTCGCCGGCCACACTGACGACAAAATCTTCAAATGCTCCTTGTGCGACAAAACCTTTTCATATAAAGCAAGCCTCACCAGGCACGAGCTCACACACACAGGCGAGAGGCCGTTCCTCTGCTCTGACTGCGGCAAAACCTTCTTTTCATTTGGGGAGCTGCTGAAACACCAGCGCTTTCACACAGGGATCAAACCGTTCCAGTGCTCACACTGTGACAAGAGCTTCACGCAGGCTTGCTACCTGCAGCTACACACCAGGTACCACACGGGAGTGCGGCCCTACACATGCACCCAGTGCAGCAAAAGCTTCTTTACCTCATGCCGCCTCAAGAGACACATGCAGATCCACACGGATGAGAAGCCGTTCAAGTGCAATGAGTGTGGCAAGAGATTCCGGCAGGCGTATGTGCTGAAAGTGCACCAGCGCACTCATCTTGAAAAAGAACTGCGGGTTTAATATAAATAACAATGCTAGTTTTTTATTATATTTTGGTTTTCCAAACAAATGCACTTTTAGTTCAAATCAGTAAAAAAATGCTTCGATCAGCAGTTGCAGGCTGCATGTGGGATGTGGGGATGGCAGAAGATCATCAGTAGCAGGCTGCATGTGGGGTAAATTCTGCAGGCTTACCTGGTTGAAACAGCAGATCCTCATCTGAATGTTTACAGCTTTCTAATACTTGAAAGGTGCCCTATTGTAAATTTTGGGGGATTTATTAGCAGAAAATAATTCATTTTAAAAAATTCATAAGTATGTTTTCATTAGGGTGTAATCATTGTTTTTATTAGCTTAGACTGAGGTTTATGTATACACTACTGGTCAAAGGTTTTCGAGCCTCCCTTTTCAGTTCATTATTATTTTTATTTACAGTTTACAGACTCATTGTTCTTTTTAATTTAAGTACAAACAAACAAAAAACACAGCCGGAGGTAAACATGTTAACTTGTTCTGTTTAGGACAGTCGAATCTAAATTTCAGACTTATTAAAACTTGCTGCCGTTTGCAGATATTACAGCTGAACGCACTCATAGTGTCCTTTGATGATGGAAATCAAATATTGCTCTGGAAGTTCTTCCTGTCACTGTTACATAAGTTCCTACAAATGTGTTGATTGTTTAGCCTTTACCCTTCTGTCCACTTCATCTCAGACCAGCTCGATGGGGTTTAAGTCTGGAGACTGTTCTGCTGTTCCCTGATTTAAAGCCTACCGTCTTGTTCTTTTCTCCTTTCCTCATTTAAATACAAGTGAAACTAAAGAGGGTGTTCTAAAACTTTTAATCGGCGGTGTATGTATGGTACGGGCCCTCTTCCACCAAGCTGCCATGATGTTGATGTCCTGTTTCTACAGTAACCATGAATAAATAAATCTCGACTACTCAGTTGTGTAAAATGAGATAAAATGTAAGTCACTTTGGATAAGGGCATTCACCAAATACCTTAAATGTAAATATACATTTGATAAGGTCTGACTAAAGTGCAACTTATAATGCTCCAATTCAATTAAAGGGATTACCCAAGAGAAGAGACATAATGTCATGGCAAAAATTTGGATGTATACGTGTGTGTTTTTCGGGGCGGTTGGGGGGAATGGGTAACCTGATTATTCTGCTATATCATGATTACAACTCATTATTTTGAAAGGTAATGCTTGAATTCAATCCATGGTCACTCACAGTTTGTCTTGGAGCAAGTGTTGTTATCTTTATCACACTTTAAAATGAACAATATTAGCCATAAAACTCTCATTTTAGTTTGCTCTTGTGTTTCCTGTAGTATTTGCTGAAGCACCTTTACATTCAATTTATAACGAACATGCGAAACAGGCTGGAACAGATGCTAGCTACGAGTGAGCTATTAGCCGGCAGTAGAGTTCACCTTACCTGTTTCAGTGTCACAGTTAAAATATGTAAACACTAACTAAAAAAATAAATTTAAGTTTCCTTTTTTTTTATTCCACATTGTATATACTGAAACTTTTAAAGAGACATGAAGCGACACCTGCTCCCATGTGGTCGGATTCTCCTGCGTCCGTCAGGATTTAAAAAAATGTGCGGGGAAAAATGGAGAATAGAAATCTTGTTTTAGTGTGTTTCTTTTGGCCTATGTTTCCACATCGTATACGGTATATTAAAATAATTATGCACCTCAGGTTCGGTTGAACGTCACTGAATTAAATAGTTCCCGTGAGGTTAGGTCTCACGAATTATTTGGCAACATCCACCTCATCATGGTGGAATGGATAAGACTCAATGTTTTCCTCTCCTTCTTCTTAGATGATCCAAAAGTAAAAAATAGGCTACACACCCAGAGGAAAACCTACATCTCAAAAGGAAGTAGACTCCATTCTTTGGTGATTTTTTTTCTTTGGTGAAAGATTCAACTCACTTGGAGATTCTCTGCAACAGGTGACTTTAAATCGGGGATTATTTTCAACACTCCATAGACACTTGTCAGAGGGTCAGGGTCAACCTGAGTCGGATGCTGTTAATTCCTTACCTTTGCTGGTAAACTGTACAATTACTGACTGTGGCCATTTTTGTGCAATCTGATGCTGGCTAATTGAAAATCAGACAACTCTTTTGTTCCTGGTATTCGTGGTATTGCTAGTTGCTGTAAACTTTATATCTTAAAAAATATTTCTGTATGGCCCTTGGTCTTTTTCCAGTTTACAAAATGCACAACAGCTTGCTGAAAAGGAGCCACCAAGTCTATAAAACATCCTTGCCTATATAAAAATCTGGATGTGCCTGATGAGCTGGTATTTTTTATTTGTCCACTTGATGTCAGTGCTGCCTCATTAAAAGTGATCCACCTGTTAATAACCCCATCTCAGTGCATTAAGGCCGGACTCTGTGTATTATACTCTAAACCTGAGCTGAATATTCAGTGTGAAATTCATTAGCTAATAGTGCAATTTGATTGTAGCACTTTAACTAATATCTATTAGTATTAATATGAAAGTGGTTAGCATATCCGCCACAGAGCTAGAAGGTTCTCAGTTTCTGTGTGGAGTATGCATTTTCTTCCAATGCTTGGGTGTGTGTTTCTTCCGGGCTACACTGGTTTCCTCCAACAGACCAAAGGCACGCACATTAGGCTGTTTGGCTGTTCCAAATTGCCCCTTGTTGTGCGTGTGAACGTGTGTGGTGTCCATGTGATAGAGTGGGGAGTCGGCTCCCCAGAGTCGGCTGAGATAGGCTCCAACCTCTCTGCAACCCTAATTAGGATTAAGCGGTTCGGCAAATGGAATGAATGAATGGATAAATGTAAGAAAGCCGTGTTGACAGGGTTGGTATGGGAAGCTTGTCTTGCTTTCTGTATTACTGTGCAGTCAAGAGAAAAATCAATACAGCACCCTTAAAACATAAAGGCGCTAAAGGGCATATGCCTGTGGGTGTTTGGACTGAGTTCCCTTGCTCCTCCTGCCCGATTCGTAGCCCTGGAGTCCAGCTGTGTGAGCAGAAAGAGCAGATTGGCTGTAGTTCCCTGCTGCTGTGTACTGACCTTCTGTATAGTCCTGTGGATAGAAGTTGCCCTTTTGCAATGATATATGATTAGCTTTTTCAACTTATATCTGAAAGTAAAGGAATAATCATCATTTTGTTGAAGGGATTTTGATGATAAAACTCGACATTAATGAAAAACTAGACATGGGGACATCATCAACAAAAGCACTCTATCATAGATTCTCCTCAGTATTATCCCGTGGAAAAATTCCACATGGCCAATTATAATATCTTGAGGTGTTTTTCTTTAAAAAACAACAACAGCAAAAAATATGGCAAATCTGAAGCTAGCTTAAAGGGGAAAAGTATTCACAAAGGAATTGGCATGATCCAGTTCCTGCTGCTAAAGATCTTTCTCTTATTACATTGTTCTGATCTGAACAACTCTCGCATGTCACGTGGTGAAAGGTGAAGCCTGTTAGATAGATATTTGAAACAGAAATCTTTGTAGGATAGACATGATATGAAACATAGTTACCTCACAAACCATGTCTGCTTTTATATTACCAATGTGAACCTGAATAAAGAATAGCTGGCAGAATGTTTAGTTAACAGCATTATCTTAGAATTTAAATAGTTGCTTATTGTTTTTCACTCTTCCAAACTCCCTTTGCCCATAATTCCCTAGAAAGCAAATGCTGAAATTTAAGAAGTGGGATGTTTTAGTCAGAAAGTGAACAGTCAGTTCTCAAAGTTGATGTATTGGAAACAGGAAAAATTAGCAGGTTTAAGGATCTGATTAACTTTGAATAGGGTCACACTGTGACGATTAAACAACTCAATCTATTCAGCTCCAAAACCACAGGTCTTATGGGAAGTACCTATCAAAGGTGGTCCAAAGATGGACAGTCAGTGAACTGACAAGAGTGTCAATGGTGGCTGATTGATGCACATGATAAGTGAAGGCTGGTACATTTGGTCTGATTCCACAGAAAAGCTATTGTAGCATACTGCTGAAACTGGTAATGCTGGTTAACAGATAGGAGTGAGAACACAGTACATTGCAGCTTGCTGTGCATCATGCTGCCTAATCTCAGACCGGTCAGGTGGTGTTAATGTTATGGCTGATCAGTGTATATTCATACTAAGCAATTTGCAAAGCTGGAGATTAAGTGAATGAGAAACACATGGAATGTAAGGAGCTAAATCGTTTCGAGGCTTAGGGCCACATGCAAGATTTCGAAATGACATGAACAAATGAGTTAATGAGGCTAATTAAAGGCTAATTTGGGTTGTGCTTTAAACTGGTGCATGTTTAAAACTAGTTGAGCGTTGAACAGTGGTAGTGTTAATTTGATGTCATTGTTAACAATTTATTTTTTAAGGAATGTTCAAATGGGAACAGCAAGATGCAATCTGGAGATTTGATAACAGAGGATGTCTATCATCAGTGGTGATGCATCATGCAGCAGAGGTTTCTTAATATTCCTAGACCGTATAAATGTGGGGTTTGATTTTTTTGGTGCTGAATGCTGTACTCTATTGGAAGCCTTTGGAGGTTCCTGTCTGTATTTACTCATTGTCTATTACTTTATTGTCTTGGTCTGGATTCCATCTTGGCAGACTAAAGTTAAGAGTGGTCTTGATTTGTGAAGGTTATGTTCTTCATTTTAGGTCTGTTAAGCATTTGGAAATGCATGGAACTTAGTCATGGATTTATATTTCGCATCATGTCAATAGGCTTGTGTCTGGTTCAACTCTAAAAGTAACTAATATTGCATTTGATTAATTTAATAATCCAATTATAGTGTGCTGTATCATTTGGAGAAATACTATACCATATGGCTGAAGTAAAGACAGCAGGCATGTATTTATTATTTATATACTGACAGGGGTGGAATATTGATCACTGTATTAGATTACCCATTGTTCAAGGGGATGCGCAGAGTGCTGTCCAACCCTGTGTTTTGGTTTCTGTAGTAAAACTGACCTAGGTTCAAAACAGGTAGCTAATGCAATGCAATGATGTAAGGTTAACTATACAATCTAAGGAATAGACGAAAGTGAAGGGTTGAGACTGTGACTGAGATTATTATTTTAAAAAATCCTAATTTAGCATCTTGTTGTTGTTGGCCAATGTTTTGGCTATGGGATCTGATATTCTACTCACATTGCATGTAAAAGATATTGTTCGCATCTGGTTAGCATCTGTACTTCCCCTGTGTGTTTTACTAGCAGGACAGAGTGAGGTGGGGAAACTTTCAAGTAATGTAGCATGATAGAGATTGTGCTTCAGCTTCAAATAAACTATTTAAAAGTTGGAAATCATTTGTTTCAGATTGAATACATTAAGTTATCACTATGACGGTATACTGTACCTCCTGAAGATATCAGAGCAATTAAATTGTACATAGTTCATTTACATCATAATGATAATGACTATTACCTGATACTGATCGTGAAATTACCATGTAAGGACTCTATATAACATTTTTTTCTGGTTCAATTTCAGTAGCAAAATATTAGGACAAATATTCTCATTTTTATTAAACCATGAACATGGAAAGTAGTAAGACTCTTTTTATCCGTATCCAAAAATGGTACTATTAACTACTAAAGTATACTGTATGTTCAGAATGATAAACCTAAAATCAATTTAATAAGAGATTGTGACTAAATACCTGTGTGCTTTAATGAATGAGAGCCATATGGTTCATACTGTGCAAAGTCTGTTCATTAAAGATTTCCCCTTACTCATTTCCTATTGGCTGAAAGGAACAATACTTGGCACAGTTATTAGTCTACATAGGTACCACCACACACATCTTTTATCGTTTTATACAGCTGTAGAGACCTCGTTGCCTCAGAAGCCACGACTTGACTTTGAAATCAGCATTTCACTGTATAGGATGTCCTTGCCCTTAAAAAATGACTTTATGGTTGTAAAGAGGTGGAAGTCAGAGGGTGCAAGGTTGGGAGAGTAAGGGTGGTGAGCACGGATTTCATAGCCACAGGATCGTGCTTCGATCTGGGTGAGTTGTGAATCGGGGTGTTGCCTTGTAGATGGTGGACACCTTTTATGAGCATGCCATGCCTATCAGTTTTGTGAATGTGACTCATTCCTGTTTCTGGAAAGATGTAAGCAACCAGGGAATCCATTGTGCAGAAAACTTCTGCAAGGGCAAATGGTCATGCAGACCCCACACTGATCTTGATATCTTGAGCTAGTTGGAAAATTATGCAGCGATCCTCCAAAATGGTGTAAATTGATGTATGGTGTCTTCATCAATGACGGTGGTCAACCGGAAATTGGGGCAGTTTCCACTGATGTCCAACCACATTTGAACTAACTATGCACATGCTTGACTACAACATACAATGCGGGCATCCTCCCCATAACTTTCTTTTTTATATTAGAAGCCTAATGCTTAAAGTCTGATATTTTTAATTTACTCGATTGGTATTTTTTTAAAAATCTGCTGTTGTAATGAATGTTATGTTTTGTCAGCATTTATTCATTATATCCTTTCCGTCAAATCCGACCACTGAAGACTGTATTATCATAGAATCTTCTTGGCAAGGTCAACAATGCTCTTACCATAAAAACATCATCAGTTCATCTGAAAATTGCAAATAAATATTAGACATCGCTCCGTCAAGGCCTCTTGTGAAGAAAACTGAGCTGTGACGGTTTCAGGCGGATGCTTCCTAAAATTGGAGTGCTCTTTGGAGAGTGTAAGATATAAATGGTCATGCATGCGCGAAGAGATCCACTCAAGCTTAATGAGATAATCTGTTTGATGCAAACTTTGTGTCACCCAACGAATAGCTTCTTGCCTCCCCACAGACAGTAGACAGCAGCCAGGGGATATAAATAGGACCTTAATAGATTAATCAGTTTTCTTTGATTTGTAGCTCTGCTGTTTTGAAGCAGACATAACAGCTGGAAGAAAAACTTTGCAAAGCACTGACAAATAATCTCAATTTCCGTAGATGCACAGTCATCTTTCCAAACAGACGGAGCAAGTAGAAGGGCAAGAGAGATGACAAAATGCCAGGAGGCTATATATAACATCATCTACATCACCTATGTAAATATAAAGCCATTAAGTACAGACAACTTATCATAACATAGGAAACTGCTTCAACACACACACACACCTAGGGCACAGCCAATCAGCCTAGTATGCATGTCTTTGGACTGAAGAAGGAAACTGAAGTACCTGGAGGAAACCCACACAAACATGGAGAGAACAATAACAAAACAGAAAAATCGAAATCTAAACAAATAAAATATAAACAAACTCCTTTTGCATGCTTTCTGGTAATTGATGTGAATCTACAATAAAGTTCTTCAGTATATATTTCCATGAGTGGAAGCAGTAAACAACAACAGCAACAACAAAAGACCATGTAGTACTTCTTACCTAGGCCCTTAGCTCCTCCTGGAGCTTAAGCCATCAACAGGTTTTCTCCACTGACCTCTGTCCCTTGCTACTCTCTGTAGTTCTTGCCAGCTGTGTCCTTTCTTCTTTAAGTGTTTCTCATTTTCTTTTTCCTTGTGGATTCCAGGTTAGTGCTTGTCTGGTGGTGTTTGTTTTAGGTTTCATCAAGGTGTGTTCGAGCCATCCCCATTTCCCCTCAATATCTCTGCTTTCACAGGTTCTTGCCTGGTTCACTGCCACAGGTCTCTATTGCTGATGGTCTCTGGCAGGTGTTGATGAAGGTATGGATTCTTTTAGTGGTTGTCTTGGTTGCTGACCATATAGTGTTTGAAATTAATAATTTACTTACTCTACAGGAATTGTTTATACAACTGTTTTATGAAAGTGATCTCATATAAACAAGAGTGTGGTTATACTGAACATCATCATGGCTGTGATTAGCTACATCACCCAGTGTGCAGGCTTGTATCTATGCCTGAATCTCAGCCATGTCAATATTTAGTGTAAACACACTTTTGTGTGATATTGCTTAAACATGATACATTCTGGCTCTGTTGGTGGTTTACATTCACGGCATTTGGCAGACGCCTTTATCCAGAGTGACTTACATTTTTTATACACCCTTTTCACTTGAGGGTTAAGGGCCTTGCTCAAGGGGGAAGAAACTAGAGTATTCAGAGGAAACCAATGTAAGCACAGGGATAAACATAAATGTTCCTCACAGAAACGCCCTCACTGAGGCAGGGACTCCAGGTCCTTCTTGCTGTGAGGCAGACATGCTAACCACTACGCCACCATGCCACTATGTTTTGTATGTATTATCATGGAATGTCCCATGTAATGGATAGACCACTTAGAAATGCACTACTGGGGCTATACTCTGTGTTTTTTTTCCTTCTTCTCTGTCACTGTCCTACAAGCATGTTACATGACCTACACACTCTGTGATGATCTCACAGAGAGGGGCTCTACCACCCTGGGACATTCCACCTACAAAGCTTTTTCTGCATTGCTTTAGTTCACAACATACTGTGCACTATATCTTAAGCCTTATGGTCTATTCATGTTCCTCGCTGCTATATAAAGTTTTTGAGGATTTAATTACTGACTTTTGGGACCCCCTGCATTATTTTATCCTTGGCTTTCTGGGTTCCATCCTGTTGTGTCTCTACACTATAGCAAAGTCCCTGTAATTCACCATACAAACTTGATTCACCATTCCTACTTCAATAACCAATGATTCGTTCTCATTGATGGCTGCAGGTCCTCAGACCTCATGGTTAACCCATTTGTGGCTGGGCTACTCAGTTTTTAGGAGATCACAAAAGAAACACACACACAGAGTCAGTGAATTCATCCACCATTATGTACTGCTGTTATGAGAAAGGTCCGAACACACTCTGTAGAGTCGTGGAGGTGACTTCTTTGCAGGAAGAAAAGAAAAGGCAACTCTGGTACCAATTAGAAGTAGACATTTGTTCACATCTCAACCCACCTGAGGTGTCTCCTACTGGGATGTAGAGAAGCAGGTGTGATTGTCCTTCTGTGCTAGAAATAAGCACCACTGCAGTGCTGCTAGAGAGATGCTTTTACCAGTCAGAGTGAGTTGGGTCACTTTAACCTGTGTCAGACAGTTGTGAGGGTGTCGAGGGGGAAAAAAGAGTAAGAGCTTAGACACGGTCAGAGTGGTCTGAGGTGTATATGACTGCAACACAGTTTTTTTTTGAGAAATTCCGGCAAAACATAATAAACTGCCTCAAGCACAAAGTTCAGACATGATTTTTTTCCATTGTGAGTAATTTGGTAATCAAGCTATGGTACTATATATA
>JBCNYG010000022.1:19526184-19547115 GCA_039654305.1 Porochilus rendahli | reverse complement strand
ATTATTATTATTATTATTATTATTATTATTATTATTATTATTATTATTATTTTTATTGTTATTATTATTATTATTATCATTATTATTATTATTATTATTATTATTATTATCATTGTTATTATTATTATTATTATCATTATTATTATTATTATTATTATTATTTTCATTGTTATTATTATTTATTATTATTATTATTATTTATTATTATTATTATTATTATTATTATTGTTATTATTATTATTATTATTATCATTATTATTATTATTACTGAAGTAGTAGTAGTAGTAGTTACAGTCACCAGCCTGGAGTGGATGACCTCACTCATGGCTGGTGCTGGCACAGCAGAGGCCTTGTGGGTAGAGCAGCAGATGGAAGTATGTGGGAGGTAGCGGACATGTGACTTAGATGGTAAAACAAACCTTCAGACCTTCTCCTCATCTCCTTGGCTGCCCTTTCTGAATTTTTGATTGAGGTCTGTCTTTAATATAGCACCTTCAGCCACTTGTTAAATTGTTATTATTTTTTCATTGTTTGTTTTAAATGATTTGCTCTAACAAGAGGAGAATCCCATAATTCATGATTCTCATTAAACAACGTCATGTGCTGGTTTATTTTAATATAATAGTAATTACATAAGCACTTATCATTGTTTATGTTTAAAAACAGCACCTATGAAGACAAACAAGCAACTTAAAAGGCACGAATTGCAAAAATGCCGCTCGTGATTCCATATTTAGAGGTAAAATATTAAAAATGGTATATTATTTTTGCAAGAATAAAGAGGCCAGGTCAGAGACTCAGTAATTTCCTCTCCACCCCCTCATTCAGCAGCACATCACAGGCTTTTAGAAACATCATCAATGAACTACCTCTGACAGTAATGAATGATGAGCAAATCTCTGCCATTGACTCCAGTGATTACATGGTGGCTGAGCTGTCATGTAGTTTTGTGATTCTAAATGGTGTCACTTTGTCCTTTCAAATAACTTCCGTCTGAATTTGACGACTCGTTGTCACTCTTGCCTGACCTTTTTTTCTGTGCCAGGCGGCAAGGCAGTGTACCGTGCTATTATAGTCAAAAGCTACGATAAGAATCATGTTAAACACTGAGGTTTATTTATGGAGTCCAAAATTCAAAATTAAACAGCATTTCAGATGTAAAGACCCTCTAACCCCTTCAGAATCAGAGTATTTATTTTTTGCTAATTATTACACAAAACCTTAAAAATATTAGGATGTTGATTTAAAGGGGGGGGGTGGGACTTTCTTTAGAGACTGAAGTAATTGAACATCCCAGTTTCTGAAATACTCAAACCACCCTGTCTGGCACCAGCAATCAAACCCCATTCAGAGTCACTGGGATAATTAAAATATATATATATATATGTTTTTTTTTTGTTTTTTGTTTTTTACCCATTTTGATGTTTCATCTGACCATTACCTAAAGCTCTACATGATCTTTATCATTCTGATGCTGGTGCATGGCTGATTGGATATATTTACATTTACAGCATTTGGCAGATGCCCTTATCCCGAGCATATGTCATGAGCAACTGAAGGTGAAGGGTCTTGCTCAAGGACCCAACAGCAGCAACTTGGTGGTACTACGGCTGGAACCGCTGATCTTCTTATCAGTAACCCAGAGCCTTAAACTGTGAGTCACCACTGCCCTATTTCATTTCATCAACATGAATTTTGTAATAAATATCCCTTAAGCACTTTGCAAAAATGGTTTGCGGATTTGTGATCACATTTGCACTGCATGCTCTGTGGACTGTTTCTGCCCCTCCCCATGACTTATTTTTGACATTTACTAGATTTGTTACAGGTGTCACATAACTTTGTGTTAAACTTCACCTACTGCTTGGTTTTAAAAACTGCTAAAAAGTGGGCAAGGGGCTGAGGAGGAGTTCAGGGTAGGAAATTATGACTCTTGATCAGCAAATACTTGAAAATGAGCATGACTGCACAGACCCATACTCAAGAGACTGGGAGGAGGTAGGATCCACCCACCTCTGGCTACAAGGCACGTAATACTCTTACACTTGTACCGAATGTACCGAAGGGTCAACATTACGTCAGCGCAGGCCATGCACAGTTCAGGATTATTTTGGATGATATTTTAAGATGTTTACAACTAAAAAAATGCAGAACAAATTTTAATATTGCAAAAATAACCATATCTTCCTGATTCCAAGGGAAACATGTGGCTTTATGGAAGCAAATCAAAACAGTCAATCATTGCAACATTATGAATTGTCAGTCATTCAAACACTTTGATGTACGCCACAATGAAAAGAAAAGTCCAAATACACGAAGTAAAAAGAGATTTGATCACAATCCTGATCAAAGCAGAGCATGTAATATCTCAAAGCCCTCTGTGATCTTCTTGTACTGAGGAACATATTTTAGTATAAATTTCTTTTATAGGTGTTTTTTCTTGTCTTTTCTTTCTTTTTTTTTTTACCCCCAATCACTCCCATGCTACATTCTGTTCCTTTTATGAAAATGTTTATTATTGCTCAAAGTTTAGTACAGCATCCCTGCTGTGCTGTTAAAAACAATCTCTCCTCTCGTCTCTCACAATAAACATATTTTGTTACTAAGATACTGCAGTTCTGTTGCCATGGCCGCATAGTCAAGCATCAAATGTTCCCTCCAGAAACAAATGACATTCATGGAGTGGAACAGAGGAAAAGAACTTTAGGATACATGATGAAATTTGTCCTTCAAATATTAATTGGTTTTTAAGTCAGGCTTTCACCATTTCACAAGAAAGACTTTTACATTCGACATTTTCAAACAACACCGCATTTATATCACGTACTAAGTCACGTTAAGTCATAAGGTGACACTTTTCACATATGTTCTCTCCCCAGTTTGGTATTTGCAGTTTCTACCTGCAAGATAAATCTCTACAACAAAGCATTTACCACCTAAGGATGATGGGGCGTACACATGCTCTCTTACAGATACATGACTCCAACATGCCCTCTTCTGTACGCATGAAGCCTGTGATTGGCTAATTTTACTGTGATTGACTGGAGAGAGACAGTATGCCACCCTTCCCAACCAAAGGCCACTCACGGATCAGAATGGGGTGTGTTTTGGGAGATGAGACCTGATACCTATCATGAATCTGTCTGTTTCTTCACAAATTCGGTATTCACATACTGTACACAAAAACTGTGCCTCTATCTATTAGCATTCAGTAAACACATCGGTTGACATAGCTAAAAGCTAGCTATTAGCATTCAGGGTGTTTCTATCATGCTTGGTTCCTTGGTGGAAGAGGCTTTGATTTAATTTCAGTACCTATCTAAAGTCAGCATGGGATTTGAGGTAGATTCCCTTTGACATTTGACTTTTTATTTTACCCCTGATGAACTTGAAGCTCTACTTTAACTTATAGTAATTATTTATACAGGTGAGCAGCTGAGCGTTTTCTATGTTGGCATTTGATGACCACATATCGTTACAGTACCCCCCAGAATTACTTCATATTCAGTGTAGCTGAGCTTTGTCCACACCGTTTCCAGGTTTCTAAGATGAAAGAACTACAACACCCCTAACATGCCCAGGAGGCTCTGTGAACAGGCCACAGATGCAGGTAATCAGGTCACACATGCAGTCCATCAATCCTGTAATGCAGACGACTATAAATATCCGCACTAATCATTACACATCACAAAGCATTATAATTGTATCCCACACATTCAGTTATTGCCAATCCTGATCTCTGCCTATCCTGTGTTTTGTCCTGTTTGGGTTTTTATGTGGTGTATAATTGCCTGGTATGGAAACCTGACCCTGGCTAATAGAAGCAGGCTTGGTAACCTGGTTAAAGTGGCCAGTAAGGTTATAGGGACGAGTCAAACCCAACTCTCTGACCTGGACAGTAGACAAGTGCTCAGAAGGGCTTCCGGGATTTTGGAGTGTGATGATCACCCCCTCCAAAGTGAATTTGTATTGCTGCCCTCAGGCCGTAGGTACAAGGCGCCTGCTCTTCGGACTAAGAGAATTAAGGCCTCTTTTGTCCCCACTGCCGTTCAGGTGTTAAATAGAAAGAAACTCATCCGTTTAGGCACCTAGCACTTGCACTTTGTATTCCATGCCCCTTATTTATTTATTTATTCATTTATTTATTACCTAACTAGAATTCGTTTAAATCATATATTTTTATTATTGTTTTTTTAATCTGCTTGTGATATGTGATATGTGTTGTGTTATTTAATAATGGTATATTGTGTGTAATATGTGTACTGTGTTGTATATTTTGATGGAAGCATGTATTTCCTGCTGCAAACTCATTTTCCCACCTGGGACAATAAATATACCTTTGACCTTTGACCTTTTACACATGTCAGATGTGTGCATTTCATTTAGAGAGATAAAGTTTTGAAACATTCAAAATACTAATCAACAAACTATATATATATACTTACCAATCCAGGTACATCAAGGAAATGAGGGAAGACATCCAAGATTGAAGATGTTGCATTCTGGTCATGAACTAGCTTCTGTCTATAACCAAAGATGGCTCTCATCTCTTTAACCACGGAATGATCTGTAGAGTATCTAATGACAGAGAGCCTCCCGACACTCCTCACCAAAGAGCTGTTAACAGAGATTCTTGATGGGTTGTTGGGCTGTCCTGCGAATCAGGCCTAAAGCGCTTGCAGAAGCCATCAAAGCTATTGCACTGGACTGTCTTGAGTCTCCAAGCAATGTAGCCATGATTGGCTTCTGAATCATAGTAATGTTCCTGATCACATAAGCACACATATGTACACACATAAACACCTCAAAAACACAACCAAAAACTATTCAACTATAATGCAGTACTAATTCTCCAAAAATACAGATTTAATCTTCAATGTAAGACTAAAACTCACATATCAATGTTTTGAGTATGGATCTTGCAGGTATGGAAAAAGGGTCACAATCCCTAGTGCATAGGTGGTCCGCACACTTGTGGGTGAAATTCTCCTTTTAAAAGAAATATTTGTTACATTTGCATCCAATATATGAATGTTTTCCATGGTCATTTTAAACAATTTCTTACCCGTATGATTTAGTCATTTCTGCAATCAAAATGTTGACCAACTGTCTACGCGTTACATCCAACAGCGTTATCATTTTGTTATATTCTTTGAAGATTTCTTCACCCTTTGTATAATGTAAAATACCTTTGTAAAGTACCAGCTTAAGCAAATTAATTATACTAAGAGTTGTTAAACTCATTTTAGATTGACGTCTAACAATTACCTGGTATGAGATGCTTGGTGGCAGTTCAAGTCCCTGTAATGTAGACTTAATAATCTTCTGATCTAATATATATTTAAAAATTTGACTGTTTCATTGTTTTTCCTGTCTTGCTTCATCACGGTCCAGGTCACCTGGGCCTCTTTTCCTGTTGTAAGTGGAAGACAGAATGATAGTAGAAGCTGATGAACTTTAAAATACAGGACGATTTCATATTTTAGGGGACGCTTGGCAGCCATAGTTTTAACTACACGGCGTCGCACGATGCTGACTGCTTGAACAAGTCCAATGCACCGAACAGGCAATGGCCGCTGACTCATATGTGTCTGTCGATTGTTACTACCAGGTACTATTAAACAAAGACACAGTCTTCTGACAAGAAATCTAATACCATACCAATGTAGTAGCGACCACTCACTCATTGTTTTTCATCATTTAAATTAGCCAATGTTGAGGTGGTTAGTGTTAATGCTAGCGAACATTCACGCTAGCTAATCTCACATCCGACCTAAATTCTCATCCACAAACACCGACAAATTAGCCCTAACTACTTATCTTACTGAACATCTCAAAATTAAAAATTCTCACAAAGTTGCAAACTTGGCATTGCCATGAAATAAAAGGTTCTAATTAACTAATATGTATAAAATGGCGCTACTGCAGTAAGCATGAGTTGAGTTGGCTTGTACCAGTGTGATGGCATATGCTAGCTTACCATGAAACGAAAAAAGACCAAGAGGAAAATAAAGATGTCAAACTTATACTTTAACATACCATATAATATTTACTTACCGTACAACAGGGTTTTCTGAGGACTGAGTGCGGACAGCAGGAGACTCTGGGGATTCTGTCGGTACATGTGAGGAAATGGGGCGCGGTGACTTAATGTCACAACCAGGGTCAGAGTTGAGGACGCAGTGTTAAAGTCATTGTAATGACACTTGAAGTGTCAATTTGAAAACACTGCGTCATGACACTTGGGTTTAACACTAACTATATATCAACAGAGAGTTGAATATGTGGGATTTAACTCTATTCCAAGTGTAATTAACTCTACTCTCCTCAAAAATCACTGACAGCAAAAATATAACTCTTTTTAATTTGCTGTGTAGCTTGTCTTTTATAGTCTTTTACGAGTAAAGTAATAAATTTGATCAATTCAGTCAGAATAATTGTGAAAAGATCACTGCTCACTAAGTGTTGTTTACTTGTGAAGGTTTCTTGAGCTTTCCACCAGGGGGTGCTGTGTGTGATGTCATTTTAGTGTAGCCCTATGGAAAATGTAAGACATTTTATTTAGTTTATAGTAATTTTATTTTATTTATTATTGATAAAAAATGTAGTGAAGAATACCATAGTTGACTTTTCATTTAAAGTGGCGTGTTCAACTAAGTGTCCACTAGATGGCAGTATTAGAGAGAAAATCTCAACCTGCAGTATATTGAGTGAAAATGATGGTTTATATTAATATCCTATAATTAAAGCTCAATTTATAATTAAATACATTTTATTAAAATGAAAACTAATATAGTAAAAATGTATTTTATATTATTAAACCGAAGTGAAAAGTGGATATCGAAACATTTCACACACACACACACACACACACACACACACACACACACACACAATTACTTTTTTTTTTAACAACTTGATTGTTAGCCCACTTATGGTTTAAAGTAATTTTAAATTCTTTTTAAATTCAGCTTTAAAGTAATTCATTTTCTACACTAATAACATTTGTAGTGCCTTCAAACATATGAAACATATGGCACAGAATAATGGATCTTTCTTTCTTAGACTGCATATCCCAGATGGTAACACCTTTTATCTTCCAACAGCAGCCACGAATACCTTTTGTGCTGGCAAAATCTCAGAGAATAGGTGCCATTGCTGTTCTGAGAATGTTCCACAACCTAAATAACATTTGGTTCTATGGTGGTCTCTTTCCCATGATGGCCACGTAGGAGGCGGACTGATAAATCCCGCCCAGCAACAGATGGTCTGCAGCCTTGTATAGATAGCAGATTGATTTTCCTAACGTACACTCACTGAGTTAGAACATTGACTTTATACATTGACAAAATTAAGTATTAGCGGTAGATTTATTGTCTGTATAAAAAGTTTAGATATACTCTGAAACAAACAGGCTGCAGTGTGTGCTAAGCATTGTATGAATATGAAGCATTGTATGAAAATATAAGGATTTTAGGTTTTAATTTTGATGTAATAGGATGACGCACAAATTAATGTATGGTACTTTTATATGAAATTATAAGAAATCCTATAAAATCAACCTGGATTGCTATGTATTTTGCCAAAAAATAGGTTCAGAAGACTCACCATGCTGTGGAGGTCTGGAAGGTCAGGAGGGTAGGACTCTCCACCTCCCCTCTTAAACTCTGTCTAGGATTATGTTGTTGGTGAGGACCATGGCTTAGACTTGTCCTCGAGCTTGGCTCTCCCTCCTGTTCTATGGCGGCACTGTGCCACTGGCTCCGGGCCTGTTTCAGCCATCGACCACCCAGTCCCCATTTCTCCAGATAGACACGACACACTTCATAGTTCATGGCTGAATAGTATAAGAAGTCCAAAGCCAGCAGAACCATGACGAAGAAACCGTAAACCCACACACCAACAAGAGCAGTGTAGTTACTGCATTAATCAAAAGAGAGTAGCAAGAACAAAACAGAAAAATAATTATTCAGGTCAAGTTATGCATTTTAATTGTCATTATATCTACATTACAAGTATAAGTTCACCTATGCAGAAAAAACTGGGGAAATCACAGGAAAAAAAACAGTTTCAACCTAAAGTTTCCTTCACAAATAACTGATGATTTGTTTTTTTTTTTTCTTCTTACGTTCTAGGAAGTAGGTGGAGTTGAGAGAGAAGGGACTAGTATAGGTTTAATGAGGTGGATTTGAAAGCTGCGTAGTTGCATATATAAACTATATATGCAACTACGTACAAATATTGTTAATATATAAACTATATTTTGTATATGGGTCATGGAGGAAATACTTCAGGTCTGTAAGTAAAACTGTACAAATACAAAAGTAACATGATTGTTCAAGAAATTTTTTATCAGATGATACTCCAATGATACTTGGTTGACATACGGCTCAACCTATCAGGTTTGTAAAAATGTTGTCCAACATACATGGGTATATAATGAAGTTCTGTGGGGTTTAATGTATGGCAATCAGGACTACCATAATAAGACTGTACGAATTTGTGCAATTCAGATTACCCAGAAATCATATGAAGGTCATCTGTCACAGCATAACACAGCTTGAACGACGTCATATGTGGTGGAACAGTGGCATAGTGGTTAGCATGTCAACGTCAGAGCAAGAAGGTACCGGGTTTAATTCCTGGGCTTGGTGAGGGCGTTTCTGTGTAGAGTTTGCATATTCTTCCTGTGGTTGCATGGGTTTCCTCCCACAGTCCAAAGACCAAATTAATGTTAATTAAGGACAAAGCAGACATGCTAACTACTACACTGCTGTGTCACCTGTAAAATCTAAATGTAATGATTAAATAAATCAAATGTTTATACTATGACTAGTGTTCTTTTATTCTCTGTTACCTATCTGTTGTTTTATACAGTAACAAAAGACCACCATGTACCAATTATTACTTGGGCTTTGGACACAGCTACATTGATCTACTTTGGATGAATGTAATGTACATAGAATGCATAGAAAATTGTTTACATATAAAAATAATAACTGCATATATATTCATATTGGTGTACTTAAATTTTTTCTTGGGCAACCAGATACTATAAAAAGTCACATAATTAAACAAATGTAACGTGCGGGCAATTAACGGTTTATGTCATTTTGTACATATACCTGTTCCTGGAACAGTTATTTCGGGTTTGTTAAAGAACATACCTACACCAAGGGAATCATTAAGACCATGGAGCTAACAACCCAAATTAAACCCACTGTTAAAAAGGGGTTGAAAAAACCAGAGAAGTTAGCAAGAGAGTAAGGATAATGTCAAAGTAGTTTAGAGAGCCGCAGCTCAGATTGGAGAAACTGTTCACAGGACAGCCAAAGCCCTCACACTCCTAAAAGCTGTGCTTAGTGGAGGATTGGCGAACCCCAGCCCCCCCCCCCTACAGTTATTGAAGTAAACGCTTGGTATTTGGGAAAAGGCATATTTGAGACTAAGCAAACATGATCTGGCCTGAAAACAAAATTGAACAATTTGGCTCTGGCACAAAAACCACTCTTAGTAAAAACACAACACTGCTCCTCATTAAAAAAAAAACAAGTTAAAACATTTACATTCAATGAACATAAACATGTCAAAAAAAATAAAATAAATATATATTTATATTGCATTTGAAAAAGTTTGAACACCCTTCCAGTTGTAAAATCTAAAAATTTTATTAACTTATTGATTATCTGTGTTTACAATGCAAGATTATTGCATTACGCGCACACAGCTGATTTAAGACATGGTAGAATTTTGTTTGCTGTAACATTCAAAAATAAATTACTCTGAGTTTAAAAATAAAACTGAAAAAATGACTATTGGTCCTACAAACTATAAATAATTTGTTAATTGCATTTTGCAAAGCACAAGCAAAGGCAAGTCAATTGGAAAGACACCAACAGTTAATATTAGGCTGGCACATTCTGAAGAGTTACAGTTAAAAAACAGAGGAAAAAACAAACATTCTACACTATAGTCAATAAATGTGATGAAAATATTTTTTATGGAAAAACAAATCATACTTTGCATAGACAGAAATGTCCCATCTTTAGACAGCTGGCAGATAAACAATTCAATATAGCGTCCTGGAGAAAATTATCTATCTCTACACCAGCTTCATTGTATTTGAGCCTGCAGGCATCCATTTAGATAAAAAAAATGTTAAATGTGATAATCTACTACATTTTCATATTATGCGTCTCATAACAGGAATGTGGAGGCCACAAACCAGACAGCGCTGTGCTTTCTTATTATACACATATTATCAGACTCAAAAATCCTGTGTTTTCATCAATTCTTATACAATACAATGAATGATACGTTTTGTTCAAGGTCTGGCTGATTGATTTGATTTGTCTGTGTACAGGAACAGTAAATTAGTTTTAACAGGCCGCATGAAAAAGTAGGCATTCATCATAAAATGTCACTTATATTATGTGAGATTTAATAAATTAAGTGACACTTCCTCTCCTAAAGAAAAAAAAACAGCTGCATCCTAATTTTCAATGAGAAAAGGCAATAGGGGTTTAAAAAACAAACTATGATTTTGTAATCTAATATGCTAGCGTATAAAAAAAAAGCTACATAAATTGAATTGACTTCAATAGACAATGCCATTAAGAGGTATGTCAGAGTTTTAGTTTTAATGCAAAAAAAATAATCTTGCCCTGTAACAGTGAAATAACATTTTAGACTAGAACCCCAATTCCAAACAACAATGTCAAAAGTGAGATTTTACTCTTCAAGAAAAATATTAGCTCATTGTCCATCAAAAATTAGATAATATTTTTCATGAAATGGTAAAATGTCTCACTTTCAATATTGGATATGTTTTCTATGTCCAACTGTGAATAAAATATGGGATTAGGAATTTTTTGCAATTCATTGCATTCTGTTTTTATTTACATTTTACACATATTGACATGTTGAAAATGTTTAATACGGTGACATCACTGTATTGTATATAATATACAATTTACATTTTTGTATCATTACACCTTTGGATGAAAAAACAAGTTCAGTCAAGACTACCTTGCTGAGGGGTTTCTTCACAGATTTAGCTCAGCTTCATGTTTTTCCTGCATCATAATTTCGTCGGCTTCCCAATGAAACCTGCAATCTCCATTTTTAGTCAAAATGAGATTATGCATGAATCTCAATCTCTCTCTCTGTCTCTGTCTCTGTCTCTCTCTCTCTCTCTCTCTCTCTCACTCTCTCTCTGTTTGCATGTGTATTTGTGTGTGTATGTGTGTGTGTGTCACTGTATTATCATTATTTCAGTTTTTTTGTCACTCCTGAAGAAATGGAGAAGGCAGCTTTCATTAGTAGGCTGACAATACGTGGGATTAGTTTGAAATGAAGTAAACAGAGTAGCTGCCTACGGTATTCGTACAATCTTTTTTATTTACTTACTTGTGAGTAAAACCATCAGAGGTGGTGGTGAGGTTGAGCTGCATGATGCCCTGGAACTCTGTTTCGTTGCAACAGTACTTGAAGGCTGTGTTGTTGTGGTGACAACAGAACATGTAGGTCTTGTTATCGGAGAGGCGAGGGCAGTGAAAGCCAAAGTGATATCGTCCTTTGTGGTCAGAGTAGGGTTCGCAAACTCGGAAGTGTGCTGAATGAGCTGCTTGAAGAAAGAGATTATAATTAGAGTTAAATTAAATTTAATGTTTGAGATTGGACTTCATCTGAACATATTACATCTTTTAAAATAATGTGGAACAGAAAGGACATCAGCTCTCATTTGAACATATGCATGTTAAACCTGAATCTAATAAAGAAAAGATAATTGCCCTTGCCTGTACATATGAATTTGATCTCTTTAGTATATCTTAAAATACATAGCAAGCATTATGTATTGGCCTCGACAAATCAGGCTGCTTTGTTCAGTCTATATTAAAAGAAAATGTGTAACATGTGATGAGTATGGTTTACTTCAAAAAAAAAATTGGCCAGTCTGATTGTCTTGTATACACAGGACACATGTTTTTCAGATGTCTTTTACTAAATAATGGAAGGCTAACTTACAACTCATTGTTCAATACAAGTCTATGTCTTTGCATGTCTTACAGATGGGAATCTTTTTTCTTTTTTTAATATTACAGTTTAAACCAGTTTTTGTTTAGTCAGAGGGCACCCCTTCACTTTTTAATTACATTTCTGGCTATTAAGAAGGATCATTTATTTCTTGCACTGCCCTTCATTCAATATCGTTGCCCTTCCAGACAAACATGTAGTCGTGACATCGGTAATGGCTCAGAACTGACATATCCTGATGATCTGTCAAAAGTTGTAATATTTGACAAAGGCACAGAACAGCACCTTGTCCGTTCTTACTTTTCATTGGCCTTCATATATGCTGTATATGTTTGTTATCAGGTCTTACTGCAACCTCAGCTGCTTCCCTCCATGATCATATCTAGCTTTTTACAGGAGGAGTTCAGACATGCCATCATTTGCATATAGATTACATCTGTAAGAGCATGATGGACAGGTAAATTAGATAGACAGTAGAACTCAATCAGTCCCTCTCTCAGTCCAGAGATCCTATTTTGCAGTAATATATTTTATGTCTTAGGCTTGAAATAAAGATGCTCATATACTTATCTATAATAATACCAAAACTCTTTTTAAGTATTGAATAAAACACTTTAAGACATACTGTTCCAGGAAAATAATCAGTGACAGGATTGTGTAATGCTTTACCATCCCTTTTCCATAACAGCCCATCCTGAAGCATTTAATTCCTCTTTTATTACACAGCTTTTTTGAATACTTGATTCTGGACAGTTAATTATGATATCCTGCTCTCTGCTGTTTCTGAATAATAGACAATTGTGGTGTATAACAGTCTATTTTCCATGGACCAGGCCATTATCAAAAGCAAAATCATTTTAAAATCATCATTTGTGGTCCCTGGTGGCACACTGAAAAGATACGCCATTATCATCTGCATGATCGCAAGCCTGAGTCCAGGTTGATGCATACCAAGACCTGGACTCACCGGAAGCTAATTAGCCTGGATATCAGGGAGGAAGGATGGCATGCACTTACCTAAATTGATCACTAACCAATCATGGGCATCTCATACATACAAAGGTGATTTCCTCTTTAGTGTGTTAGGCTGTCCCTGAATATGCATATGCAGCAGTGCAAAAAAAATAATGCAGCATGCCCGCTGGCATGACATGTCTCGGAGGAAGCACGTGCCTCCTGATTGGTGGTGATTGTGAAAAAGAGAGGCAATACTTGTAGCATGTTTTTTCACAATCACCACCAATCACCACCTATATATATATATATATATATAGTATGCACAATTAGTAGGCAGGTGATTATTTTGACCATGTCATCATTTTATCCATAGTTTCCAACTCCAAGCTGTATAAACTTGTATAAACTAAGATTCTTCTCCTCAGGAAAAATGGGCCAAAAAAGAAATTTAACTGACTCTGAAAAGTAAAAAATTGTAAAAAGTCTTTCAGAGGGATGCAGCACTCTTATAATATCTAAGATATTGGGGGGCGTGATCACAGAAACATCAAACGTTTAGTTGCAAATAGTCAACAGGGTCGCAAAACAAGGTATTGAGAAGAAAAGACACAAATTAACCACCAAAGATTTGAGAAGAATCAAACATGAAGCTACCAGGAACCCATTATCCTCCAGTGCTGCCTATATTCCACAACTGCAACCTACCTGGAGTGTCAACAAGTAATAGGTGTTCAGTTCTCAGAGACATGGCTGAGGTAAGAAGGGCTGAAACCCAACCAACTCTGAACAAGACACATAACTTGAAACATCAAGAATGGGCCAAGAAATATCTGAAGACAGATTTTTCAAAGGTTTTGTGAGATGAGATGAGAGTGACTCTTGACGGACCAGATGGATGGGCCCGTGGTTGGATCAGTGCTCCACTTCGACTCAGACGCCAGCAAGGTGAAGTATACGGGGCGGGTATATGAGCTATATGATTAAGATGAGCTAGTTAGACCTTTTCGGGTTAAAAATGGACTTAAAATCAACTCTCAGACCTACTGCCAATTTTTTTACTTAGATTTTTATGTAAGACGATGCCCCATCACATGCATCAAAGTACTCAACTGTGTGGCTTGCCAGTAAAGGCCTTAAAGATGAAAAACGAATGACATGGCCCCCTTCTTCACCTGACTTAAACCCTATTGAGAACGTTTGGGCCCTTCTTAAGCAGGACATTTACAGTGAGGGTAAACAGCTCACCTCTCTAAACAGTGACTGGAAAGCCGTGGTTGCAGCTGCACAACAAGTTAATTTTGACCAGATCAAGAAACTGACTCCATGAATGGAAGGCTTGTGACTGTTGTCGAAAAGAAGGGTGGCTATAATGGTCACTGAAGATTTTTTTTTTTTGTAATTTCAGAAATGTTTATTTGTAAATTTTGAGTTTGTTTGTTATTTTCACTTTAACAGGTGAAAATAAACAAGTCAGATGGGATATCTTTCATTTAGATGCATAATAATTCTAAACACTAATAGTTGACTAATAATGGTGTACATATAGATTTTTGCTTAAGAAAGCCAAAGCTTCACTTTTACTACTTAAATGTTCAGGTATGAGGGTTTGTTAACATTTTGGATTGACCAAGAGCACTGCATAGTACAATAACAATTAATCCTCAAAAATACAACTTGCCTAATAATATATATATATATATATATATATATATATTTAGCTCTACTTCACTGTATCTAATTTATTACAAGTATTTATATATTATTAGGCAAGTATTACTTGCCTAATAATATATATATATATTTAGCTCTACTTCACTGTTTCGAGCACTGTCTTACGTAAAATCGACTAAGGATTTTATATATATATATATAGTGTAAATAATTGATTTCATTAGTAAGAAACTGCACTTTAATCAGGATAATACATCAAACCAGACACTGTTGCAAAACAAGCCTTTTCAGAGCTATTTGAGATCCCTCTGCTCTGCATTGGGTTATGCATCAACCTGTCTGGGTTTATTTAACAATAACGACAATTTTGCTGTATCTAATACCCCTCACCACAGCTATTTCCCAACTTTTTTCAATATTTCTTATTTACTCAGGAACAACATGCAATTCTTTTTATCTGTTTATCGCTTCCATTTACTGTTGTAGAACATCTGCAAAAGAAGTTGTAATTTAAAACTTAAACATCAAGAGGAAACAAACTTAAATTCACTACTTTATACAGATCATTCATAAACACATATTTAGATAAATATAGAAAACTAGATCAAATAATATTCCAAATATTATTTTTTTGTAAAAGTGTAATGAAGAAATGATTGCATTACCAAACAAAACAATAAATTTAATGTCTGCATTTTTACCCCTTGTGAATGACAATTAATACGCAATACCTGTAAGCCTGTGCATGTTAATAGCTGTAATAAATTAGTGTTGATAGACACAAGAGCCAAAGAGCCCTGCAGGAGCACCTCTGACCCCATAAAGAGCCTTGAATAACAGGGAAAGTTATTTGGCAGCACCTCAGCTGCATATCCATCAACCAAGCCGGCAAAAAGTCAAACCGTAATACAAGGTTCTCATATTTAGAAGGAAGAAAAGAACAGCAGGAGAAAGCCAGGCATATGAAATGAAAACCACCTGTTGAGCCATGTTTTCTTCTACTATGGCAGCAAAAACCAATCAATGTGTTCTGATTTTTGTTTGCTGCATTATTATTATTATTGTGCAGTGTTTTGGTGCTATCAGCACGACCAGCACTTGTGTTCACTTCTCACACAATAGTGCGAATGCTAAATGAGTGTTTCTCCAGCGGGTGCCTGGGTACAAAGACACCTGCCTGACAGCCAGCTCAAATACCTGCCTCTATCTCTCTCCATGGTAACCGCTCTAATGTGTGTTTCATTCAGATCGCTGGCTAGCAGTGCAGTTAAACACATGCTGAAGTGATTTAGGAGGTAACAACCACCCCACCCCCCACCCCCCACACAACCGCCTACACCCTCCTGTACCTTCCCCCATCTATTTAAAACTGAATTTGGCTCATCCAGCAGAGCACGTCCTGCTTATTCACTTCACTTCCTCTCACGCAAAATTTGAGGGAATTGTCACGAGCAGCAGTGATTTCTTTGAACTTCTTGGAGCGCTAAAGAAGAACGCTCATATGCTCTGTAACCCCATCTTCACCCTAACCTTAACAAGTGCTTCTTCATAAAGAAATTCTGCATAAAGCCTGTCAGATTCATCATAATTTGTAACTGTGAGATCATATTGCTTCTACAGAGTGCTTCAGTCCTTATTACTGTCATTATGCTTACGTTGGATCACAGAGCAACCTTACCATGGCTGTACAACTATATAATATTGTGTTGTGAGGTATTTTAATATCCCTTATATGAGCAATAAAGGTAATGAAAGAGAAAAAGATCACTAGATTTTCTTAGCAGCATGTGTGTGTGTGTGTGTGTGTGTCCCCGTCCAATTATACATGTTACATGCTGCAAAAGAATCCAATACCATGTACCACACACACACACACACACACACACACACACATATTTTTGTGTGTGTTAATGCTCGATCAGATAAGGAAGCGTCTCATTTGGATGGGCCTACTGCTTCATTAAACCTAGACGTAAGGTTCTGGTTGGCTCACTAGATTTATAGAGGTTAAAATCTTCTCATGAGAGTTTTGGCCAACACGAATACTCAGCATGTGTTTCCTGGCAGGAAACACTGGGCGTGTGAATCAACCTGGTTATGATTTTATAATAATGGCAAATTCTATTTATTTATTTTTTTGCTCATAATAAATGGCTGACTGACGGCGAGATAGATTTTCTTTTAAAAGATATTAAATAATCACAGATGTTTGAAAGTACTCCTTGTCCTCAAATGACTTACTATAATTGATATAATGTCTGCCTCTGGAAAAATATAGGCAGATATGTTATAGAAGGGTATGCGTTTGCAGGGAACAATGCACATGTCCTCTCTTACACCTAGGGGGAATTTTACATAGCCAGTCCATTTACATGCATGCCTCTGGAAGTAGAAACTCAAATGTTCCCACTTCCCACTTTGGGCATGTCTGCACACTAAGCTCTTTGCGTGAAACTGAATAAGAGCAATTAAGCATGCTTAGGTAAGCCAGCTGTAGTTCTTTCCTGAAGCACCACTGTGATAATCCGTCTAATCCTGTTTCCAGCATGCCCTGCTTGACTTGCCAATGTCCTAATTTAGGTCAAGTTACATTTGACCTAAATTGGACCTGTAGGCCAAACATTCAGTCTTTTCATTACCTGCACCAAAACGCCATCGCTATTGTAATTGCTTGTATTTGTTTGTTTGTATGTTTGCCAGTTTGCCAGTTTGTCTGCTAACAAAATTACCCAAACTTGGTGTGTACACTACCCTATATGAGTCCCAGTGAGTATCTGATTTTGCAATGTCAAGGTCAAAAGTGAAAGTCAGAGCAAAGTCACAAAATTGTGTAGACAGACTGCTTATAACCTTAAACGAGTGATGATAGACACGCCGATATTCCAGAGCATTAATAGGAATCATTCACCTATTCCTTTTCTAAGCAGCTTAATCCTAATCAGGGTGGCGGGAAGGCTGGAACCTATCCCAGCCGACTCTGGGCGAGGGTGGGGTATCCATTCACACTCACACCTAAGGGTAAGTTGGAAGCCAATTAGCCTACTGTGCATGTCTTTTGACTGTGGGAAGACACCGGAGTACCCGGCGGGTACTCACTCAAGCACAGGAAGAAAATGCATGAGTCCAGGAATCGAACCCAGACCTTTTTGCTGTGTGTATGTGCTACCCACTACACCACCGTGCCGCCTTAGTTTGAATCTAATAGGAAATATCACACAAGATAATTACCTTTGATCTGAAAGGTAAAAAAAAATCTAGGTCAAAGGCATTCAAGAGCTTATCACTTCAAAACAAGTGCTGACATACCAACCATATCTACCACAAGTAATGACATACCATTACTATGGAACACTAATAGGAAACAATATTTCAAATAAGACAAATTCCTCTGACCTTGAGTGACCTTAAAAGGTCAAACCACAGCCATCTCATAAATCCTTCAAATAAGAGGGCTTTTTCGCTAATTTGGTCATGTCCATGTACTATAGAATACATTGTAAGATAAGCACATGGGTAATTAAAAACAGCCTATTTGATACATTATACCTTCTCCACAGCAGTGGAGAAGCTGATTGCATTTTATGTGCCCCTCTAGTTCAACTTGCTTTTATATCGTCAGTGTCTCTGTAAAGGCTATGTTCAGAAAACAGCTTTGTGCACATGAGCATTGTCATGCTGGAACAGGTTCGGGTCTCTTAGTTCCAGGGAAAAGAAACTTGTAATATGACAGCATACAACGATATTCTATACAATTGTTTTCTTCCAACGTTGTGGCAACAGGTTGTAAAAAAACACATATAGGTGTGATGGTGAGGTGTTCACATACTTTAACTTCATATATAGATTCCTATTGGGGTGGCTCAGTGGTGTAGTGTATATAAATTCTTTAGTACCCCAAAATTCCATATCTTTTTAAGTATTCAGTTTTTCAGAAAATATTTAAAATATAGAAGGAAAAAACAAACAGGTTGAAATGTCAGGACTGTCTGATAGTTCATAATTGGTCTCAGAAAGAGATGTGTGTGTGTGTGTGTGAGTGTGTGTGTCTGTGTGTGTTTAATACACACTCTAAAACTTATTATTTTAGCTCGACTGTACAGTCCAATTATTTTTTAATGAATGTAGTTGCTTCTATTTCATAAAATATAAAAAAACAGGTAACTTTATGTTTTTTGTATCTGTCTGGATTATTTCTGGTGTGAATAAAAAGTAATTAATTCCAAATAATCTATGAACAGTTACATTAATGGTGTACGCATGACAACTGTTAGAAACCTCACTGTAATTAGCTGGAATTATTAATAATAGCATGCAAAAAATCCCCCCCAAAATCCCAGTTTTAGTTGAACTTCTTCCTATCTGTGCTCACTTGTTGGTTGATCCCCAGTGGAGCTCACCTGCAGTAGAGAGCAGGAGGAAGATAATGGCGAGGGTGTTGGAGGACCAGTGGCCCCACATGATCATCTCTCTGTCCTCATGAAGAACAAATTGGTGCAGGAGAGAGGGAGGGAAGTGTGGCTTAACACACTCACTTTGCTTTCATTCATCTGCTTACGCTCATCATGCTGCAAAAACAAAGACATATTGCATGTGTTCAGGTAATAACATGCTCCTGATATGTTTCCTAACAAGTGTGAAAGAAAAAAAAAATCACTGCAGTTCAGCTGTTAAGGTAGAAAAACAAACAGTTCTACACAACTTCAGCTTTATTTCAACTCCATGTAGTTACAATTACATATTGTTTTATACTTGTTACTTTTAAGTAGGTTATAATTTGATCCTTACCTCTCTCTCTCACTCTCTTTCTCTCTCTCTCTCTTTCTCTCTCTCTCTTCTCTCTCTCACTCGCTCAGATTTAGTGCAGGACTATATTTTGTAGTTTGCTTTCTGCCAGCATTTAGTTCAGCTGAGTACTGGCCAAGAAAATAAAGGTACTCCAGCTCAGTCATCCAGGTCATTAAATTGTCTAGTTGTAAGTCAAAGTGACTGAAACTTGCTATGACTGCTAAGAATGTTTTGCGTCTCATATGAACTGCTGAACTGCTGAAAATGACTAGGAAAAAGTTTATACCACAAGACCAGGTGCTTTGACTTATTTTTTTTTCTTTTCTTCAGGTTGCTAAGGGAAGCCTTTTTTTTTTAGTTCAAATATTTTCTTCTGTGCAAACAACCATTATTCTGTCTAGCTGACCAAAATGGAGGTCTATAATTGTTTGACCTTTTCAAACACACTCACATTTGCAGTGTCTGAGCATTTGCTATTAGTGTCAGCTGTCCTGAGAACGTACCAACCGGCCCACAAATCCAATAAAATTAAAGAGTGAGTCTAATATCGACACCACAGGGATATTTCCATAATAGGGACAGGCTATTATGGGAATATATAATTTAAAGTTAATTAAATAATAAATATTTTAGGAATAGTGTAAATCAAATTGTTTAGAGATTAGGAAATTTTCAAGTCTTCTATATTTTTTCCTTTTCAAAATTATTTAATGGTAGTTATATGACATTGCAAGTCATTTACTTAACTGACTGAATAATTCGGTAGCATATTTCATAAATGAAAGTCCAATAAGTGTGTTTATGCCATAAGTATTGGTAATTTTTATATTAATATTTTATTATACAATTTTATTGAATATTGAATATGATTTTGAACACTGGAGAATGATAACACCAACTCAGAACATTTCACAAAATTTACTGAAAGAGATAGATAGCGGGAGAGAAAGAGAGAGAACTCGCAGCTTCCAACAAAATATAGTCTATACTTACTAGCCACATATAACTGCTTAGAGTAGCTTATTGATTCGATTTGAAGTTCAGCTACTGATAGATACACAACTGCTCCAATGTATAAGCAGACAACAGTAATAGTCATAGCTTTTTATAGACAAAATTCAATCATATTGTGAAATACTTGTGTGCCCATCACTTTCTGTTTACTCACTGCAGCAGTCGATGAAGTCAGTTGATGGAGTCATTGTTAACACACCTGGGATTTGGATGTTTACCTTGTACTAGGATGTGAACTGTCTCTAATTGCTGTGACAAGGTAGCTACAATGGCGAGGTGTATTTTTAGAATTAGTGTTTGCTTTTCCTTTAGTGAAAAAAAACAAAAACAAAAAAGAAACACTCAACTATCCATTTTCAAAAGGATTGTTATAATATAATATTTATTGTTAATATAATAATATAAATGAATGAATGGCTGGATGGTTTGTCCATGTAAATGTCCCACATGGTAAATCATATTTGTTTG